>LOND01007848.1:2621-15251 GCA_014220965.1 Paragonimus kellicotti | reverse complement strand
AGTTGAATCTGTATGATCAACCGTATTAACTTCACACACATCTGTGTCTAAACAAAACATGTCCAGCAGGATGTAGTTAGTAACTTTTTGCTCAACTTGCCCAATTTTCTACTGGATTACAACGAAGGAAACATTTCCATTGTTGCTGAGACCGCGTTGCGTTATGGTGGTTTTCCGAAGAAAACAATGGCAAGCAATCACGCGAAAGCATCGGGGTCGAAAGATTTTATGGAGAATCGGGTGGTGATGTTGTGTTTTTGCATGACCGGAGAAAAGTTTTCTCCCTCGGTCATCATAAAGTATAGAAATCCGCTATTCTCCGCGATGTCCATGGTAAACACTCGCATTCTCAGAATGCTTTGGTCATTCTTTCAGTTTGTGTTATTCGGCTATCAGCAGAAAACGATGAAATGCACATTCAGCGGTTTCAGGTTCTTTTCTTTTCATCACATTCAATACCGATTTTTTGTTGTTTAATACCATTCCCGTCCTACAACCTTTGGATCAATGTATCATCCTGGTTAACGTTCTAACGTTCTAATGGAAGTCGAATCGGAAAATGAAGGTGATATTATCAATAAAATCCATACCCCAAAAGCGTCGCACTTTAACGAATGTAATCATCAAGCGTTTACCTGATAAACTACACTGCGACCTGATTCCAACTCTCCATAACTGTAGTACTAGGTAGTTTTCTTTTAAAAGCCCGCCGATCACAAGTTGTGAATATTCGTCGTCTACGGAGAACCTGATTTATTTACCAAGGTACAAGATAGAATGGTTCATTCCGATTTGGGACAAAGGGCCTAAACATTATCCCATACGACGAGTTACGTCAGAAACGCATTGAAAACCATCGGTGTAGTTTAAGTTACCTTAAACTACCTTCTCTGGTGAGGCTGAAGCTAAAGTTGGAGATTGTGAGAGGCCACAGGAAATCTGCCATCATAGTTCAACCGAACTCACCTGTAAATTTTGCATCAGCATTCTGGGGTCAACGTATGCATCACAGCAGGCAGTCTCCACTGTTCAGGTGAACACTGGAAGATGGGAACGAAGGTTAGTTTCTGTGCTTTGCCAGGAGATTGCGCAATTTATGCGATGCACACAGCGCCTTTGCACATCGGTTGCTGGCATGCCCAGAATACCACTCGCGTGGATACAACCGGGTGTGTATGCTGTTGGATGGGGAGCAGATGGAAGTCAGGAATGCAACCATAAACGAACGAAGTACAGGAGTAAACACTGGATATCCTGATTGGCTTGTTACGGCCATCTGCACCGTGTGTAGGTAAACAAGTCGTTTAATTACCGGGGCTGTGGCAATATCACCAAAAATCGTTTATGAACACACAGGGACGGACAGCTGCGCTTGATTAATAACGCCTCTGTGAACTGCAGAATGCGTTCCCTAGTGTTCCTTAATAGGAGTGTCGGTTTCCCATTGTGCACTGAATTTTCCTAAGTTGTGTTCGCTAATCCGGATGCCCAGTTGCAGCTTACTAGATAGGTACAAGTGTGCAGTGAAGAGAAAGAACATAACCAAACAAAAACAATCCTGTTTCAACAAGTTTGCGGATACGGGTTTGCCGCATTCCCATCGGTTGTCTACAAGTTTACTCCATTGCTAACTTGGCTTTATACGATTTCAGCCAATGACTAGGTTTTACTCTGGACAAATATTACGCTCCCATATTTTGAGACTGGTGACTCATTGTTGCTTTGGGAGTATGAATTAAACTGTTGGCAGGGGATTATAAAACTGAGCTACTTAAGCCCTATAAGAGTAAAACTTTTCTGGTGGTACCTGTGTTCCAAATAAAGTCCTCTGTTTTCACAGCATGTCTTCATTGAATCAGAAATCTGCTTTAGTTCAAACGTTTTTTTTTTCAAAATGTAAAGCTTCGACGGTCTTAACATTTTTTGCCATCAAGTGTACTATGTGTTTGATTGCTCCAGAAATTCGACGTTATGAAAAGTTGAATATAGGTACATATCCATTAGGATTCTTAGACAATGTAGTTTTATATAAATACTGGTCAATGAACTTTTCCAATGTACGCATTGAATTGTAAATTAGTGAATTTTTGACAACAAAACGTGTGCCTTAACGCTCTGAACGGCTGTATTCAAATTTTGTTCGAACCTGTTCATTTACTCATGTACTACTTATAAACGAACCTCTTGTTCAAGACCGTAGAATACAGCACCTTTTCTGTTTCTTCAGGGGTACGAATTCTTAATGACGTGAGTGTGCATAGTTTAGAAAGACTAGACAACTTCTTCGGTCACAATTTTGCTCTGAGAAGAAGTTGTTTTTGCAATGTATCCTTCGAAAACATTTCACTACATCTCATCTTTGTCACGATCTGTTATCTTTGTATGCAACGAATTTCAACAGACATTGTGAGGCAAAATGACAAATTTAAGGATCTGTCACACAATTCAATGCATATTAGTTGTTGGGTTAACCTGATACTGGTGACCAAGTATTCCTGTATGCAAGAGGTGGTTTTCATCTAGCAGTGATTCCTCCTCCTCATCATCATTGACAGCAATGCATCAGTGGTTCACACGGATGCTTACCTGCCACAGGCAGTGTTTACTGCCGACAAGTGAATAAGTAATCAAACCTGAAATGAGCCTTTCATGTCTGTTACGCAACTAAAAGTGAGTATTCTTCGGGTCGTGGAAGCAGTAGTCAATGACAAATGAAAACCACTTTCTTGCATACAGGAAGGGTTGTTCATCAGTATCAGACTGCATTGATAGCTACTGTGCATCAGTGTGTGCGCGTATGTGTTTGGTTTTTGAGTATGTCATTTGCTGTATGCACACATACGAACTGCATCGCACACTCGATAAGATACAACGAAACATGTTCAAGTTATACACTGTTCAAAGTAATCTTTTTTTGGTTTTCTGTATACCTACAACGGTTTCGCTAAAGCCCATCATGAGACGAAATGAACACTGCGAAATAGCAGCTCATGTGTGACTGGACGTGTGGATATTAGAATCTACGTAATTGGTCTTAATTTGATTGGCTTCTGATTGACTGTCACGTCACACTGTTATGGTCAAGTTTTGCATTGGGCGTGAGATGTTGCGAGGGCTAAACATATTTATTGTGGAAGTACTGGTTAGGAGTACACAGTGTGATTGCAACCAATTTGGTGGTCGCCAGACTCTCTGAAGGGTGCTGATCGATGACAACTTGCAGTGACATGATTTGTGTGTGAGTGAGACGTACGACGGTGATTATTGCTGATCCTTGACCTCATCGTTGTTAGAAACATTAAGGTGCGAAACCCGTTCTCGTGTAAAGGTGTAAGCTGAACTACCAGTCACAGTTACGGAACTGAAGCCATGAGTGAGTGTTCTTTGTAAACATGCCTAAGCTCATCCATCACATTAGAATTATGTGCACTTTCAGTTCTTCTCATTGCCATTTGTAAAATTTGTTCTAAAGTTATTCAAATGTTCACTTACATCATAATAATTACACGTATGATTCATTCGGTACACAAAATAACACAATAAAGTTGTCTGAAACAGTTATATACTTTCAGTAATTTGATCGGAACAGTTAGAAGACGAACACTGGTAGATGCTAGAATCTCATATTGGCTCGCCAGTAACACGGAAAGCGTTCAATTTAAAGTCTTCAATACTTCGGAGCGTGTGTGAACAAAGTAGACAGCAATAAGACATCCGATCGTGTGATCTGAATGACACTCACGGCAACTTAGGTCTACGGCAGCCTAAGGTTCGCAAATAATTGTTTTTGCACACACGCAACATGGATTCAAGTCTGTGTGGTGCTAGCATCTATCACTGTTCGTCTTCTAACTTTTTTTATTCAAATAAAGTTATCGTTTTTTGTTTATGACATTAATGTTCTAGTCGTTATGTTGTGGTGGGTCTGGCTTTTGTTGAATAGTTATTTTGTGAAAGTCGTGAATAGTGAATCAACCAAATGGGTCTGGATCAAAAAGCACTTGTGATATGTACACCTACCTTCAGCTTTGATTCTTATCGCATAATTCTATTTCTCATTCCGTTCTGTTGTACTTATTGGTTTTCAGCTTTTTGGAATTCTTTGTGCTGCTATTCAGCTCAGTTGAATTCACGAATCATGGGGCTAGCCTACGTGACAAACTCGTTTGTTGCATTTGTACTTGGTCTACTTTCTGTGATTGTGCTCAATTCGGATCGAACTGACGACTTCCCTGTATCTGGCTTATCTACCAAAACCGCCTATCGTCATTGCAGCTTAGTACCGTTTCGTGACGCTGCTTGGGATCAGCTGCACGCCAGTTGTCAAGCTGTCCACGTGAATGCACTGTTCCGACATGGCACTAGGGCACCGTCCAGAAAAAATGTGGCCAGTTTTCAAGATTTGTACAATCGTCTGAGTTCGAGGTTGGTACATGTTCTTTCAAGAAAAATTCATATAAATCATACCAGTAACAAAGTAGCGAACAATTCATGCTTTCTGTGTATGGTTACCAGGCTAATTATTGCGCGATAACTACGAAAATATCCACTGAAGTGAGTTAGAAAGTCAATAAAGTAATTATCGACCACATGGATATCAACGCCTACGCACTGGCTACTCCAACTCAAGAGTTCGATTAATCACTCAGTGATATAATTTACTGCTGCAAAAATGAGTACTATACTAGTTCTGTGAGCATAGGTGTTCCCATCCTCGGACAACTGTGACCACCGAGTCTCCATCCTCAATCCTGGTCACAGCGCCAGCTGTTGAAGCAAGAACGCGGGTGCCACAAAGATGACTTATTCTTAAAATCGACACAGATAGTGTGCGCTTCAACACCACCTCGGACACTAGTTTGCGCATATCAATAATCCCAGGACGCCACACTTGCAAATGGTACGTTCGTGTATGAAAAACGCCACTGTTTGCCGGAGTGCACTTCCATGTCCTTTCTTCTATCCCCCCTCGGCCACTTCAATGCGTGTCTCCAACTGATAACTCACAAGTAATACGGTGTAATCATTCACCATTGTTACACTGTTAGACTATCCGAAAAGGGAGAGGGGTAGAATGCCAACCATAAAAGAACCGTATCTGAAACACTACGTCACATATAACGAGTATTATCGACAGACATTCTTGAGCTCATCCGTCATTCTGGAACAATAATTCCGAGACTACACGGTCAGTTCAAAATGCACAAAAGGGGTTTGTCTTTCAGATCACTTCAGGTATGTGCAACTAGTCCTATCAGTCTTTGACTAAATAGTTCGCCAACTTCGAAGTAACATCATATGGTCTTCTGGACGCATTTTCTTTCATCAGCATAATTTAAAGCAGCTATAACAATTGAAATAATGTTATTATTAAGCCTCTTCTCTATCAACACAAGTGTACACCCCTGCAGGAGACGATAGACTACCTGTCAAACATTACAATTAGAATATGGGCTTTATGGATGAGATGTGTGACATCTTGTTTACGTAGCATACACTTTTGTCTACTACCGAAGAAATGGAATAACAGTAGATTGAGCCTCAGGATCTTCTCTTTGAGAGTGTTTTTTTTGTTTACGCAAGCTAGAGCTTGATCAGTTAATGTGCGGTTATTGAATAATGTAGACTTTACAGACGCTACGCAAGTACTGTGAGGATTTCAATATCTTCAGTGCTCTATCCACGTTTATCTCTTCCCATAACAATGATACATTCACTTACGACTCAAGCATCAATGGATGGAAAAAGTTTCTGGGTGCTAGCTAAAGAGGTGGTTCGATCAAACGAACAACGCACCAGAATCACATAGGAAATGATCAGTATATTCATTTTGTCAGTCTCGTCCCATTAAGACAATGTTTGACTGGAAAGGTGTTGAAAAATGTTTTGTATACTTATTCGTTTGCTGTTGTCGTTATTTAACGCGGGCACTCCTCTGGAGACTGTGAACAGTTTCACATATTTGGGTAACGCTATCTCGTCAGTCTGTAATATTGCCAATAAGACGTCCGGTTTTCGCTTAAAGGTAGTTAATGCTTGTATGCCTTCTATTTTGCTCTTTGATTCGGAAACGTGACCCGTTCACAGTGAAGATACCAACAGACTATCATTGTCTCCGCAACTTAACCCACAAGTGAGTTGGCCGCATGAGCCGTGTAATCGCTCGCCAGTGCATATTTCGGAACGTTCGGGATATATGATCATTGTGTCAACTAATCGGGTCGCACAGTCTGCGACGGTCTAGTCACGCGCTCCGCCTACCAGATGGGCGTTTTTCGTACCGGACACCATTTACTGAGACCATCAACCACGGTTCAAAACCGGTGGGTGATGAAGTAACGGCGCGGTCATGATATATGGAGGTGATGACTATTCCGTTAAGCAAAGTGAGCAGGTATCACCCTTTTGGTTGGCCAGAAACGTCATCCAAGATGGCAATGTGCCACAATCGGTGGCGTGCCTACATTCACACCACATTTCATTCACACTACCTCATGGACATTGTGAATGAATGAATGAATGTGGTGTGATTAAAACTACTTCAAGCTCTATTGCTGCTCATTTGGCCGAATCCACTCGTTTCTTGGTATAAAAAATGTCGTTTACCGAGTTGTTAGAAATCCACAAAAGATATATGGATTTTTGTCGAGATCTTCAACCTTCGATTGCCTAACCTTGATTTCTTCGTTCAGATGCTGTTTTTAGCCTTTCCACTTTCCGTGCGTATTCAGCTGCTCGAACTGACGACTTGATGTAGGCATGGTGCAACCGTCAGCAGTCGTACAGTACGTACTTTCACCGGTAACTTTGGTAACTTTCCGATAGGCCCCTTTCGAAAAGAAGCACTAGACTCGATTTTCGCTCTCATTCGAGCTCGTCAGCAATCGAAAGGGGCCGACTGGAAAGTCTATGGGAATGTGACAGCTGCGATCAATTGTGGGTGATGTTCAATCTATATGAAAACAAAATCCCCTACTACTCATCAGTAACTTTAGTAACTATTGTAATATTTGTTATGTTGTAATTAGCTCAATGATCAAACACAGAACAAATCCCTATTCACCACGTTGTCGATGGTACAATGTCATCTTGGACGCTATGTCCGCCTGACTGAATTTATTGTCAAACTGTTGTGGCCATAGCAATTTCTAAACTTTATTGCGTAAACTAATAGAACAGGGGTTCATTATGGAAATTTTTCACGTGGGTCTGTATTCCTTCATCTTTGAGAACATCTTGTGCAAATTTGTTCGCTTCTTGTGGCGTTTGGTAAAGACTTCTGTCTCTGTTGAATTTATAAAACACCTCCGGAACTATGTCCATCATAATTCACTTCAGCAGTACCAAAGCTCATGCGAGCAATCATTACTGGATCCGAAACCCATAATCTCAACGGATGACCTATCATGCAAATGTAATATGCCCTGTTCGGATTTTTGACTGTCTCGTACTGGTCAGTTTGACAGTCTCCAGTCCATGTGTGACTCTGGATACCTGTGGTAGGAACACCTCAACTTTGTGGCTGTTGGAACCAGTAGAGGCAAAGACAGTCCCTCATTTGTGATTACTTTGGATGACCGTATACACTGATCGGACTAATGTGGTAACATAGCACCATGTATAGGGACGCAGATGCTGTCGACGGAGTTAACGTTGTGGTCATTTGGTTCTTCATTGTCGACAAAGTGTAATTGGACGTGATAGCTCGGATTGTTCGTAGTGGAGTTTAGAGAGAAATCCATTACGACCGAGAATTGTTTTCCCGGTGAATGTGCTTTTGTGGACTTCAGTAGTATCGGGGTGTGGGACGTCTGCCCATTACTCACAGTTACTTCAATTGATATATATATATATATATATATATATATATATATATGGTCTGAATATTTTGAAGATTCTGCTTACACAAGATTTAGATGCAGAACGCCTTTGCGCGTCATTTTACCGTACTTGTGCAGTGCCTCTGATTGCTGTTGTCACATTTGTATTCATTACTTTCATCCGTACACACACAAGTCTATATAGAATTCCTACCAATGGCTTAGTTCCACGCAGCGGGTAGCGTTTGGACCACCTACATTAGTCGCTTTAACGGTTTTCTGAAATTTGAACACTGGGTTCCCTTTAATAACTTCATCAATGCAGAAAGAAGACATATGTTGCGATATGTTAACATTTCGTTTACTCTCATCAGTCGCAAACGTAAAACATGTGAGTTATATATGACACAAATAGAAATAGACAGGGTATGGATACGCATGCACGTATTATGTCATCACCACCTACGGCAACCCTATGGGTTGCTTCAACCACTTTTGTGCACATAGCACCGGCTGGTGAGTTCTGATCAACATGGCTTCGCTAAAGGCCAGTAGCTTCGGGTTCTGTTGATGTAACAATATTTTGAATGATTTAACTGGGTCAACCTGGTGACCTGTTATCATGAGGTGTCTGGCAATCGATGATGCGGGGCTTCGAGTGACGGATTCACCGGTTTCAGATTGTGTCATGAGTTGTTTTAACCAGTTCGGGACGTGTTCTGCTACTCGCTGAGATAACTGTCGGTCTGTTCTGCCTATGTAAACGTCACTGCAAGTGAACTGGTAAGACAACGTGAGAGACAGAATGGTCAGACAAACTGCGTTCACGATTTGTAGAACGGGTCCTTTGGTGGTTTAAACCAAGTGTAATTGGGCAGCTGATACGTACGGGATAGAACACATTGCAATTTTTGCTTGATGTCGTTTGCCAGATGATCGCCTTTGATAAGAATAAGAATATATCTTTCTTTTGAGCTGTTTGTATTGGCGCATTGCATTTGTTCAGCATTTGTATGTCATATATAACTCACATATTTTACGTTTGCAGCTGATGAAAGTAAACGAAATGTTAACGTATCGTAACATCTTCTTTAGGCATTGATGAAGATTTCTGAAGTTCGACGTGACTCGTGGGGCTGACTCATAACTCAGTTGACTCAGCCTCCGCATCAATTGGATTGCCATTTATTGTGCTCCATTTTGGACCAACTGATTAGCTAAGCCAGTCCACACATATGCTGTTTGTTCACCGGTGGTCCTCATTATCGGCCTTTGTGGGGTGCCCCGCCAATAATCTTAACTATATTGATGCTCTCTTTGGTGATGACTCATGCTGCTATTCACAAGCGCGCAACTTCATGCATTTATAGTGTGTGTGATTCATACTATTACATTTTCTACTGATGCACATTGTTTTGCATAAACGACAAATCAAAGTTCTTTCCACGGCCTGGACTAGAACAGTGATCACGCTTTTATAAAGCAACCGTGTTGACCATTGTACCACTGACCTCACATTAGGCACGACCGAATTATCATATGTGAACGCTTAACCACTTTCGCTTGTGAGTAATGATCAAATCGCCCGATCGCCTTGACAAGAGATGCAGTAACTGTCCTGTTAACTCCAATCGACGATCCCACGACTAGGGCTAGTTGTGTAGTACAGTTGTATATATATTTTCGAAAGGGGCCGACTGAAAAGTCCTTGGAAATGTGACGGCTGCGATCAATTGTGGGTGACGTTCATATATATATATATTGTATAAAAGTTGAAGTATGTGATATGGCCGGATTAAATATGATGTACGTTCATCCATAAGTTATATATAAGCTATATATATATATATAAACTATAAAATGCGAGTGATGTTCACTTTACATAAAACCAAAATCCTCTACCACTAATCAGAAAGCAAGGCTCCTCATCCAATTTGTTCAATGGGATTTTATAAATTTATGACGCTTTGTCTCACTAACGCTTAAGTTCACGCATGCGCTACAGATTCCGCACAATTGACCGTATGAACGGATAGGCTCACGGAGCACTTTTATTTTTGTGAGGTTTGTGCCAACCAATCAACCACACATTACTCAGTGGGTTGAACAATCAAGTTACAAGGGACGTTAACCCTAAAAGAGTTTGTTCAGTTGCACTGTAGTACATTTCAGTATGCATGGAGGTTAAACCGGCAGTTCCTCTCCACTGCGCTCCAAATTCAACGGCCCCTTGTGTCCGTAGCCGACTTACTTAAAGCCAAGTCCCCTAACACTACAGAAAGACCACGATTTTTGATAACCTGAAGTGATCATTTTGTATACTTTCACATAGCCAAAATTGATATTTTGAAGATGTCGGTCCTAAAGATTGAAATCCGATTTACCAGCTCTCAACTATTGAAGCGCATTCTAAAATTCATATTCACGTCTGAAATGCATTAAAAGTTAGGCTAGTGCCACAGTATTCCTCGATATATTTCCTAAAAAGACAATAAAATCACTCGCTCTAACTTAAAATTCCGGTGGAAAATGGAACTTTTTATTTACGTAACCACAGGCTTATGTGCAATTATATTTCCTACAAAAGTATTCCTGAAAAAAACAGTACCAGCTCACAGGTTTCCACACAACTCACAGGAAGCTTCGGACCTGATTTATAATAACAAGAACTGCATGCTGGTTTTCTTCTCTCAAGACGAAAACGAGCACTTCTATTTTTACGTTTCATAGTTTGACACTATTCTGTTACTAGGGGCGGCAGTAGTGGGCTGCGAAAAAGGTAGAACATCCACACAACCGACTGATCAACTTTACAGTGAAACATTTTCTGCTAACTGGTTAGTTCAGAACTTCTTTGTAACAGGTGAAAGCATTTAAAACCACGATGTCAGGATTTTTTCCTGACCGGATACAGGTCACCATCTCAATCAGCACTCGCGACTGTGCACCCGAAATAGGATATGAACTCTGTATTGGTTTTTGTAAAAGTTAACGACGGCTGGTTTTCTTTTTATGGACTGTCCTACATCTGACGTTCTATATGATTTAGTGAGGAGCTTAACAGTTTTTTTTACTAACAGACTAATAACTGTTGACTGATACCATTTCAGTGCACAGCTGTCTTGTACAACACGAGTAGTTTTGTATGAATTCGTTGCGGCGATCCAGAGCGATTTTTACGGATTGTTTCCAATAAGTTAGTCTGTTTTCTCAGCGATAATTTCCACCAGTGAACGATTTCTAAAAATAACATTCCTTGTTATACGGTATCGTTTGTGTAGTTGGCTACCCACCAATCGAAAGGACTTCACAAGAGTGCAGGTGTGACGACGTATTGTAGCCACATTTTCACGTGGAGTTGAAAACCTAGGCGGTCTGTCTGAAGTTGGCTGTAAACAGACCTCATCGTTCAGTTTCCTCAGTTCCCTCAAACACTTTCGACATTCCACTCTAACCTTATTGTTGAGGCATTTCAAACGACTGCGAAACATTTCACACGTTGCTGTTCTTTGGGTCTCTTGCATTATGTAGTGCACAATCTCCAACTTTGAAGCAACATGCATGTGAGCTTTCGCCGATTATCACAGGTTATAACTTATAGTGCCACAGCACGACAGTACTTCCCAACTTTTCGATTGAGCTCTTTAGTTCGTGACACTGTTACTTTTTTGTAACGAAACTCTTTTTAGACAATCCTCTGTAAAACAACGAGTTCTCATTGTTTGATGATAGTTTGCAATGATCATATGACTATCAAGTTTCCTATCCCACCTGTCCATTCACCAACAACACGTTAAAAGCTGGCAAGCTCATTCAAGAACAACCGCGAATTGCTGCCATGTCGTTCTTGGATTTTAAACAGCCAACCGCTAACTGCAACCGATGTCCCAATACCCAGTGCCTCAGCAATTTCAAATGGAGCAAAAACCTTCTTTTCCATTAGATGGGGTACATAGCGATACGATGCCTGTATTTCATTCAGTCGTAGAGCACTTAAGTTAGACTGTCTTTCCTACCGAACTCGTGCTTGGAAATGCTATGGACGATTGGAGTAGAGAACCTAGTCATGCTTCGGAGCAGGTGGCCCCTGTTAGGACCATTTGATCTGTGTCTTCTAATGCATTGGATTGCCACAACTACACTTACACGAAGGGCTAGCCGTAACACGGCTGGCCCATAGCGTTAACATCATCATGTTTATGCGTATGAGGTTTAGTTTCAGAGAAACCGGGCCCAATTTCACTGTGGGCTTCGCAGGCGAAGACGCATCTAGGTAGGAAAACAAATTCCGAAACAGTACTGATTGGTTGTTGGAGGCGTTGGTAACACAGTTCATTTCTGTCCGACATTGATCACAACCGAGCCAGTTAGCACTGCATTGACATGGATGCCTTTAACCAATGTGGTAGCGGTTATGGAGCTATGAACACCAGCGGTACTCGCTAATGTTAGTTCCATCCCGTTATCATGCGTGGTTAACCGTTTCTAGCTCAATCACGCCCAGTCTAATATCACTCTGCTTCCCATTTTAATGGATGTACGGGTCTGCATTTTCCATTTTACTGATTTTAAAAAAGTTTTCTCTTTGGTAGCCGGGTTTCCGCCGTACGGCGTATCGATTGGTGTTGTGAAGTACTTTCGGACAGTTCATTTTGTCGACAGAATCGATTTTTTCGACTAGCCATTTTTGGGCGCACAGTGATGGTGAGTGTAGACAAATTGCAATGGCCTCTGCAATTGACCTGTATAATTTTGATTAGCCTCGATTTGTATCCCATATATTCGGTAGATTAGCTTGAACAAATCGGTC
>LOND01007844.1:0-12080 GCA_014220965.1 Paragonimus kellicotti | reverse complement strand
CTGTTTACATGTGCAGAATAAAGACCAGCACAAGGAGAATACCATTAAAGTTGATTCCAGAAGTGGAGAGGCAGTTAAAGGAGATAGTGGAGAAAGAAACAATTTAACGAACATGCAACAGCAACGCTCCATTCACCTTCAGATGTCTTTTGCTTTGCACTGGGAAATCAGGGAGCAGTGGCCGTGTATAGGGATGAAATTGTTAGATTCTCCGGCAAATTGTTGGAACATGCAGAAAAGCCACCAACACTGCTAAAACGAGTCGATGCAGCCGGCCTATAATTGATCAATAATAAATGTTAAATCGGTCGCAGCCCAATCACGTGCTTTGAACAAACAAAAGATAACGGGAAGAGGCAATGGCTGTCGAAGAATTTGAAAAGTATGAAGAATTTTTCAACCCCAATGTGGAAACAACAACTGCGATCCGTGCTCGGAATGGTTAGTTCGATTAAAAACTTATGCCGGGTTTCTCCTGGCTTTGGTGTACGGTTGGGAATCATCACGGACCAAGGTTCGTGATTTGAGGAGCGTTAACTTCGGAATATGTTAACGAACTGGAATACATCGATTTTCAACATTGCTGAACAGGTTAATGGGACAGTTCAGTAATATAATGAAGGAGTGTCTAAACGGTAAGGGCAAAACCTGGGAAGAAGGGCTATCAGATGTATTTCTCGGGTACCACAGAACAAAACATGTAACAACACAGAGTTCATCATTTTGAATTGCACACGGGAGGAAGCACAGGATTCCCTCGGATGTCTGCGGGCCAGAAGACAGAGAGGTGGACACATGTTACCTCGATTAGCACAATACCTTGGACACCATGCTTTTGATAGGACAACATGAACACAACGCCGAAGTAGACGAAATATGACGTGAGACAAAACAGATGTAAATGATGTTCGTTCAAGTTCGGAGATCAAATGAAAGTAAGAGACCATGGTCAACCATAAATACCAGACCCCGGCGTTTTCTAATTTACAGGACGATGTAACTGACCGCTTGTTATCCTCGGTGACAGGAGTGCGAGCATTCAAACCACCAAAGGTTCTTGTGGGCGATGGATCAATGGCAAACATCTGGCACACTGACACAGTCGGGGTAAGTTTCTTGAAGAAGTGACGGGTGTTTTGGGTAATCAGTTTGGACAGGCGATTATTTCAACACTCGGCAAAATATTTCGGCGTAATGGTGAGATATGATCAGAGTTCGTAGCGGATGGATTGCGGTCAACATGAGGAATGTTAACGTTATCACCAGACGAAATCGGACCAACGGCTTAGAAGCGACGGACGAAAATCCACGACAAATAATGTCGACCAAACACACGGAGCCAGAGAGAACTGCACACGACGTTTAAGTGTGCTCAACGGTGCCACTGGTGTATTCCAGAGTTAGCTGACTGTTAAATCCTGTCTTGGTAGTCAGTATGCTGGATCATTTGGTGGATTGCGTATGAGGCAGTTCGTTTAGTGGGTAACTCAGTCTAATTGTGAAGTTTCTGGTCTTCCTCTGTGGCTTCGTAGCTCAGCTCGTAGATCACTTGCCGTGTCAAGGCACGCTGTTCTTCTCGCTGGTTCGAATCCAGCCGAAGTTCGAATTTTTCGCAGTCGTGTCTCTTCTAAAATTACCAAAGCTGCTAAACTACTTACCATTAATATAAGTACCGGGGAATATTGTCGTAACAACGCCAGTTGGAAAGGTTGTTCGGGTGCCTCGATCAGAAAAAATCGTCGGTTTCACATTCATTAGTTTTCATTTCTTCAGATAGGCCTCTCAGAAGATGATGCAGAGCACACCACGATCAGTAAAGTCGTGCGATGCTCTTCAGCATGATCAAATACACATGAGAGCCAAATTTCGGTCTTTTTCTTTGTGCTTTGTGATCTGGCTGAACGTAACACAACCTATTTCACTAGTCACTTTCGTTTGACATCAGTGTGGTTTTAGATCTCACCTTGGATCGTAGATTGACTGGGGTGGAACCCAAATCCTTGAATTGGTTGAAATATTTGGTGTTCGTGTTGCAAAATTTCCTATCCAAAGTGTACCTGTTCCATTTACTATCCACTCGTGGAGTGGTCTTACTGTTGTGTCCAGGCTAATTGTGTGGGTTTCCTTAATAATCCTTTGTGACTAGAACTGGGATATCACATAAGCCTTCACTGACAGGATGTGTAAGTACCTCGTTTTATCACATATAAACTAGTACATCCCGCAAAGCACTGTTACGAATCGTTCGGTGTTATTGTGGTTGTGCTGTGAGGTAAATCGTAATTCGTTCATACCTACTATGGAGCTGCTGAGTAACATTAAGCGGACTGGACTGGCTAACAAGAGGACGGGAATGAATGCTCCGGTCCGGATGAGGATATTTACTGGTGATGAGTCCTAAGTGGAACGGAACACAAATGTGGTGTCTACTTGCAAACTATGAAATCCGACAAACTTATCAAATTTGCGGGCAAACGCGAGTGTCATTTAAGTTACTGTAATCAAAATCTCCATGTTTCAACTGACAGGTAAACGTTAGCACCACTAAGCACATATTCTTATGCAAGACCACTTCGTGTTCGTAGAGTTGGCTACAGAAACATGGTTATGGTTGTCATCCGGTCTCAAATGATGCTCGAATTCCGGCGAATTGATAGACGTGAAGGTTGAGTGATTAGCAGTTGGTCGCCAGTTTGAACTAGGGTCGTGATACATGGTGACTTTTACTGACCGTGTATTTAACATGGAAGACTTAAGTCAGAGTGTGCTCACGGGCCAAATATTGAAGAGGTGAAATGGGTGAACATTTCGATTTTAATTTACACAGCTTTTGCGCACTATAAGACCATAAGGGAGTTGTAGCAGGTTGTAGACCTCACAGCGCTTACTTTGGTACACATAATGGGCTTTCAAGACGAATGTTGGGATATGAAGATTGCGATCGGATAAGGTGATGCAAATTGCGAAGCAAAATTTCATCAAGCCGTGAAAATTCGGATTATGAAATGTTCGTCCGTTGTACCGAATAGTTTGTTCGAACTGACTGACTGTCTGCATTATTTTCGATTCACTTGTTTGATCGTGTCAAACAGGTGAATAATCAATATTTTTCTGCAGTTGTTTGTCGCAAGTTCGATGACATGCGAGTGAGTATACTGTTGCGATATACGTGCCATAGTTTGGTTCATCCTTTAGATCAGGATAAACGAATTCAACTATGATAAACCACACACCCTTTGACAAGTCCACACAAAAGGTTCATACAACAGGTGATACAACTGACTACTTTCACTAGTTGTTAACGTTGGGAGACCATCAGTCATATTATTCATTTTCTACTCTGTGTTCTGTGTCCATAAGTCCCGTGGAATGTTTGTGTATGTTGTTCGGGACAATTGTACCTTATCACATTTTATAAGTTGAATTCTGTTCTATTACCAGTCCAACTGCATTTAACTTTTGCTACTGAACCTTCTTGTGACGTACTTTTCTGTTGTTTATTTTCCAATGTCCAAACTCTGACATTATTTCTTCTTTTGACTCAAACTGTTCATTAAGTTTAGAATGTGTTCTTTCTCATTCAACGATATGTATTTGCTTGATGCAACAGTTATTTTGGCATGTTTTAATTCGCCCCTTATATGTGGTGAGTTGCCCGTTTTGAGTTTTCATGATCAAAAAGACCATAAAGTGACCATGGTTCTGTTCCATTTTTCGTCGAAAACGTACTTCACGGCAATCAGTTATTGATTTTTGTCAATCTGCTCGACCAGTTTACTCGAAGTTTACCGCAATATATTGTTTAGCTCAACCGTCAGTCATCTGACTGTAGTTTAATTATAGCTTAGGTGTGCACCCAAACTTTCTGGTTTTGAGCCCATCATATCGGAAGCGCAACAAGTATTACTGATAAACTTCTGTGTATCCATCACATATTCTTCAAACCCGACTAGCTGTCGTGATTTTGACAACGCATATCCACCCTGCCATGAACAGTAGTCTACCTAAGTCCTGTTGCTTCTTAATTCATTTTTAGTTATTCAGAATTAAGTCACATTTCGTACTCACTTAAAACTTACCTTAAACGCTCGTCTTCATATTTTGATACAATGATTAAGGGGTACTTTGTTTGTCCTGGTTAAACGGGAAACGTATATTTCAGGATATGCCTATATCTCATTCACGAATCGCTACGAACCTTCATCCCATTCGCAATAAAAGGATTCTGATAAAGCATTTATATTTCAACGTCCCAGTAGTACATTTCGGAGTATCTCAAGAGTTAAACGAAATTGTATGGGCAAAGTCTGTAAACCGAAAAGAAGAAATATTTGAGAAGTGGGTTGTGAAAAGTTGGCGGCTGATGAACTGTAAGTATTTTAAAAGTACCGTAATGCTAGTATATAAAGCATCTCTATAGTCTCACCTGGAAGCTGCAATGTACCCCGTTTTATCAATGATCTCGTCAACTTCTGGCACGCGCAGTTCCAATGTGACTTGACATTGAGTGTCGTCCTCAAATTCCAGAAAGTTGTCTTCTTGCAAACTATATCGTTTTCCGTCAAATTGCACATAAGGTTCCCCTGATTTGATCAGTTTTCAAGTGGAATGAGAAAACAAGGTCACATTTGTTGACAAATATTGATAGTTACTTGTCAGTAGTAACAATTTCTATGCTTAACAAGTGGCGTTGGTGGTTCCCAGCATGAACTGTTCGAGAAATCCCGCTGGGACAGTAATTCCCTTGGATCTTCGGTGGATTCAATGACACAGTTGGCTTAGGTGGATTAAACTGTGCAATGTTGGATAAAACTTTCCAGATAGTGCATACTTCCGAGTCTCAGCTGATAAGACCTTTCTCGCTATACTTGCGAGCCATTGATGAATGCTGTGGTTGTATTCATAATCCAGCGAAGCTACATGAACTCTTGTCACTTCAATTGGAAAGTTAATCCCATATAACAATCTAACTCTGCGATACTAATTTTTTAGTAACAAGATATATCACCATCACGATAGGCCAAAAATTCATGTTTACAGTTCCATAACTGAGCGGAGTGACTTGCTTTCGACATTACCAGAATTGGTGCTTATTTTAGAGGCCTAGTTTTACCTTGATACGCTCTGTTCTTAAAAATTAATGTGAAGACTAACATTATCATGTAACTAGCCTCTTACAAATGATGTTAGAACAGACATAACAGTGTTGCTGATCAGATATTAATCAGTGTTATAGGAATACACTTTGCTAGATCTTCTGAGGTTTTCCTGCATACATAGCAGCATTGTTATATTCTCGACGTTGCCTTGTTCACTCAGTATGGAATAACATGGAATAGTATGGAATACATTAACTGACTAGGGCCAACGTATTCATAAAGCTATTGTGGAGCAGCCTGAATGAGAAGTAAACTCCCGGTGAAGTTTTATTGGTTTATTACCGGGGATCAGTGTAAAAATAATCGGCGGAAAAATGGTCAGAGTTGGTTCTATCACGATAAAACATTTTTATCGGTTCATTCCTGATTAGTCATTTGTGGTTTGTTGTAAGGCTCGTTTGAGTACACCACGTCGTTTCTGATGTAACGTCGGTGTTACAAGAATGGGCCTGATTGTCAGTAACAAATGTACGAGGTAGTAAAGGGCATACGATGCAGTGTATCCTCACGTTATACGTTTAAAACTGTACCCCCATGTTAATTTCACCATCCTGATATTTCAGGATGTTAACGTTTGTCTATTTTTATCAATCACACACAAAACTCATATTGTGCAAATGCACTGAATTAGCTAATAACACGCAAATATTTCATTCTACCGTTTAACCTGCGTAACGTAACATTGTGCCAGATGCTGTGCTCATGTTAACAACCCAAAGGTTATGTATTTAGCCTCTGCTAAACGGGAATTTTGTGTCCTCCTACGTCTTTCCCGAAAACACTCAACCTGTTCAAATCTAGACAGACCAGGTTGAGACTATCGGGGGTTGGACAAGAAATCGTACGTTTATTACTTGGTTGTGTGATCATTCATTTTCCTTGGGATTTGCTAACTTATAACTGCTGCTTGGTTTTCGGAATGAAGGAACTCACCAGTGTCGTCATCATAGTCAATCGGAATAAACATTGTGTACGCCTCCACTGAACAGGCGAGAAACAACATTGTAAACGCCAAAGCAAATGCAACGGCAACTTGCTTCATTTTGCAAACTACCTGGTGATCAATGTTCAAAAAATGTTTTTAGTTATCAGCGAGAAAGAATTTTGAGATCATGAAAATTGAGAATTTGCAGTCCAGGTCAAATTTATGGTTTGATGAGGGTTGCAGTTAT
Source organism: Paragonimus kellicotti (assembly GCA_014220965.1). Taxonomy (NCBI): domain Eukaryota; kingdom Metazoa; phylum Platyhelminthes; class Trematoda; order Plagiorchiida; family Troglotrematidae; genus Paragonimus; species Paragonimus kellicotti. The sequence continues at coordinate 5,749 of LOND01007844.1, read as the reverse complement.
TCGTTAACACTCTGGTTAACCTAGGTGGGCACAGTTCCACACCTGGTCGCCTGCTTAGTCTGACCAATTATTGTGCACCAAATTGGGTGCACCATCCATGACAAAATATGAATTGTCAAACCGGCTTCTTATGATTGGTATTGCTCTTTTTGTTTGCCCACTTTAGAACGAGATAGTTGTATTGCATTCTCTGGACCTGCAAACCTTCGTGTTGGGAGCCGCTGGGCTAACCTTCTCGATCACTGGGCATACAAGTTCATCGTGTCTGACAAGCGACTTGGGTAACTTCACAGTACACTACGGCAAATGCCTAGTTAATCAGACGACATTAGTAGCTATATGCTGCGTAAAAAGAGAACAGCTGTTGTCCTTTATCGGAATGATGCATTAACTCATCAGAAAATGAACACGTTGAAACGCACAACAACGATTGTGGGACTGCTTTTAGTTCACGCCTAGGAAAAAAGAACATTCTAGATAAATTCTGTTCAAACCGTGTACCAATTACATTTGTCACATATCACTAATCTGGCATTTATAGGCTTCCAAACATAACAAGATTACATCCATGGCATCCACTCCCATTTTCTTAAATGTTAACAAAAGTTACTCAGTTTTGAACTTACTTAGGCAACGACCGGATAAACGTTGTACAACCTAATGAGGATGCTTATATTCTGCTGTTCGGTCTTGCTGATTGGTCAACTATCAACCATCGAAAACTTACTTGACTGACAATTGTCTACAACGGATGTAGCTGTGATTTTTGAAAGGCGTATTTAGACCAGTGAACTAGCAACAGTAGTAATATGAAACATCCTTTGATTTTTCAAACAAACTTCTAACCTCAGTGTATTTGTTAAACCTTTGTTAGAACTTTGTATGACATGCGAGAGACAGACAGTGCACGTTGGAATGGAATCTCATGTGAAAATTATACAACATGTTGGTGTGAATTGCTTGTATCTTTAACAAAACAATCTGTGAATTGCTGGTGAAATCTACTGATGAAACGGGAGTTTGCGCGGAGCGGTAGCCCGCTTACCATTGACAAGTGATTAAAGAAAACCAACATTTACACGTGTCTAACTAATTTATGTAACAAGCTCAGCTTCTCAGTGAAGCCACTCTGAAGATCCAGTTAACGTACAAACCCTAAATAATCTTTGCTTCTAAGTGCACACACCTAATTTTCCTCAAATTCCTCAATCCTACTTAAGCTGTTCTATTTGAAGTTGCTCTTTAATCATGTTCTATCTTAACTCATGGAAAAAACGTACTGTGCACCCTTAGCTCTAATTTTACTCGCCGCCGGAACAAATGTTTCGAAGAACTTTTAACGTTCCATTTATTTTCCTAACTACTCTAAACCGATTGTCTTTTATAACACGCATACACAGATTGTTCCTTCATATCAACAGCAAACAGTTAAGCCCATACTGTATGTGGAAACATATTGGGATGCACGTCCCCAAGTTTTAATCTACTCTCAAGACGAACACGGCTATGTATTCATGTGTGTGTGTGTATGCGTTGTTTACTGTGATGTGTATTGTGTGATTTTGTTTTGCCACCGCTTTTGTTGACGTGTTTTGTGTTTCATGTGTTTCTGTTGTTTTCGCAACGATTTGTTCGTGTTTGGTGACGCGCGGTTCTGCTTCGCAGTATCGGTGTGTAGCTGTTGGATCGTGGTGTGTGAGTTTTTATTTGGTATTAGTGTGTAGTTAGGAAGTAGAAGTGATTGGATTTGTGCTCGTGATGAAGTCGGTAACACGACGGTCTTATGATTGCACTTGATCAGTGCCGGATACTGTGATGTCTGGCCGGCTGGTTTGCTGGCAGTCTTTGTGGTGAAAATCGTGTGCGAATGCGGGCATACATGTGTGTGCACTAGTCTTCTGTTTTTTTCGGTGATGTTTTTGTTCGTCCGGTCAGTTTGTTCGGTGTTTGTTTTCCACTGTAGCACGATACTTTTGTCTGTATGATCTTCGTTCTGTTGTGTTGCATTTCCCAGTGTGGACGTGCAAACGGTATTTGTGTGCTGAACGGCTGTCTGTATTTTGCCACGTTTCCTGTATTATGACTGGCTACTTATAGGTTTTTTTGGTTGATGTATTTCCGTGTTTTTGCATAGATGTGTGTATGTTGTTCCTACAGACAAGCCTTTCGGAAATTTCTTTGGTAAGTCGAATTGGTTGTTTTAGTTTCGTGTTTAACGCATGAGGTATGGTCATTGTGCAGATATATATATATATATATATATATATATATATATATATACCGTTAGAGTTACGTGAGTCTGTATCGACTGAGGCTGAATGGCACTCGGGTTATTAGAAGTAGCGGCTCAATGAATCGTGTTTCCGAACATGTGTGCTGTTTTCATCCGGCGGGTCATGCTGACTGCGACATCGATCCTTCCAGTTTCAGTCATGTCAGATTGGCTGAAACGTAGCAGCCAGACAGCAGGCAGATGCGTTCGTTGTGGACGGTGCCAGTGTGTTGTGTTTTGTCCCGGTTTGAGGGTTTGTTTTTGTCTGGTCTTGTTTTTGTGTATGTGTGATAGGTTTGTCTATGAAATATTGTTGTTTCTGTGTAAGTGTGCTGAATTTTTTGGGATATGACTATCGGGCCTGTTCCAGGTGGTTAATGCTGATGCGAATGTGTGTGTTTCCAGATGCTTGACTTTTGAGCCCGTGCGTAGCTAGTGTCACTTGGTCGTTGCTCGTTGTCATGTTGTTATGATGATGCGTATGTGTGCGTGTGCGTCACCTGCTGCCTTGCGGTACAGGCTTTTGAGCCAAAGGCTTTGGTTGAGGGCCCTAATCGCTCTCCTGTCTAGGTCTGGGCGTCCTGGCAGTATCCAAAACCACGAAAACATGACTATACAACATAAGCCAAATACCATACTGTACCGGGTATTACGCAGGATAAACCGAATCGCCCTATTTGTTGTTTGCGGTGGGGTGGATAGGCGAAAACATGCTATTACCAAATCCCTTTCTCCCCACCTAATGACCCCACCTACAAGAATGCTAGAGCAGACAGTGCTCACTGGAGTCTCAGTAACACGGCTATCAGACCCGGGGACGCAAGACGCTCGTGTTGGAGCATGGAATGTGCGCACGCTGCTGGATCGATGCAGCGCAACAGGGCGGCCAGAACGGCGCACTGCACTGATCGCGATGGAGTTGCGTCGTTATGGAATCGACATAGCAGCCTTGAGCGAGACAAGGCTTGCGGACCAAGGTAAGTTGCGGGAAGCAGGTGCTGGGTACACCTTCTACTGGATAGGTTACCCGGCAGACGGTGCTCGGGAGCATGGTGTCTGTTTCGCAGTCGCTGATCACATCAATGCTTTGATGATAGGCGAACCGCACGGCATCAGCCCTCGAATGCTGTCTATGCGCCTGCGACTCGGTCGAGGTAAGTGTGCTACATTTATCAGTGTTTATGGTCCAACTATGTGTCACACTGATGATACAAAGGACCAGTTCTATGATCAGCTGTCCGTCACAATCCGGTCGACACCAGTGAGTGACCGACTGTTTGTTCTGGGTGACTTGAACGCTCGAGTCGGCGCGACTCAGTAGCTTGGCCGGGAGTCCTCGGACCCTACGGCATTGGTTCAGTCAATGAGAACGGTGATCGTCTGCTCCACCTGTGTGCTACTCACGAGCTGGCTATCACGAAAACCCGATTCCAGCTGGATGCGAGCTGACATACGACGTGGACTCAATCCACGAATGTCGTCACATTTGCTTGACTACGTGATTGTGCGGCAGCGCGACATTAGTGAAGTGCGTATCACGCGAGTGATGCGCGGCGCTGAATGTAGCACAGATCATAGACTGGTCAGGATCAAAGTGTTTATCTAATGTACGCGAGCCTTTTCATTGTAGATCATCCAGACAACGGCGGAAGTTGGATATCAAACGACTGGAGAACTGCTGCTTTTCAATGTGCCGTTGTCGCACGTCAGCGCGACGCCCCCATTTACAATACCGCTGAGGATATATGGCAGCACGTAGAGGAATAAATCACGGGGGCAGGTATCGAGACGATAGGTTTCAAACGTCAGATACGTCGGGACTGATTGGATGAAAACGACGGAACTTTCTTCAGTTCATTACGACAGAACAATGTGGCGTTCGCCACTTCTACAACGGATCTGGACAAGGAAGAAAAAATAGCGACACTCCGGAACACTCGCCGTCAACTGGCCGAACGTGTTCGCGGAATCAAGGACAACTGGTGGATGAAGCAGGGTGAGCGGATGCAGGGCTTCGCAGATCGTCGACAACATAAGGAGTTCTACGATTCGCTCAAAGCGATTTTCGGTCCATCAGTCCAGTCTACCAAAGCACTGGTTGAGGTGGACACCGGCTGTTCGTGCACCCAGCCAGAGGACATCATGAAGGTCTGGCGCAAACACTTTGGTAGCCTACTAAACCGTCCTGCTACCATTGATTGGGTGACCGTGAACAGCCTGCCGCAACAGGCCATCAAATCTTCACTTGCTCTCGCCCGGATTTGTAGAGGTGCAGAGAGCGATTAGACAACTGCGTAATGGAAAGGCTTCAGACGAGAATGGATCGCCAGGTGAACTCTGAAGAATAGCGGACCGACGCTGGAACGCGCTTTCTTTCCAACTGGTTCGCTCCATCTGGGAGCATGAGGAAAAATCACAGGATTTAGAGGATGCTTTGGTGATACCTTTGTTTAAAGGTAAGGGTAGCAAGCAATGCCCCGACAGCTATCGGGGCATAAGTCTGCTGTGCAGGCAAGGTGCTTGCCAGAATTCTCCTGAACCGGCTGAATACGGAAGTCTTGGAGACCAATGTTCCTGAGGAGCAATGCGGATTCCGGGCGAGTCGGAGTACGATCGACCTGGTGTTCGCTGCTCGACAAATTCAGGAGAAATGCCGGGAACGCAACCAGCCCCTGTATGCTCTCTTCGTAGATTTCACCAAGGCCTTTGATTGCGAGGCGTTGTGGACAGCGCTTGATAAGTTCGGATGTCCGGATAAGTTCGTCAATTCGATGGTGAAAGTACAATCGTGTGGATCGACTTGTGATGATTTTGACATTGTCACTGGCGTGAAGCAGGGTTGTGTGCTAGCCCCAGCTCTATTTAATTTATATTTGACCGCCATGCTAATAGTTGCTCTCCATTACTTGGTGAAGGACGGCGTTGAGGTAGAGTACCGGACGGATGGCGCCTGCTGAATATCCGACGATTCGGCGCCCCAACCCGGTTACATACCTCAACGATGCGCATGCTTCTATTTGCAGATGACAGCGCGCTATTCGCACACAGCGAGGACGAACTACAGCGACTGACCACGGCTTTCGCGACCGCGGCATCCAAGTTTGGATTGGATATCAACACAGGTAAGACATTTTCTTTCTTTCAGCCTTCTCCGGGAAGAAGTGCTGTCTGTACACCTTCGCCCCAAATTCGCGTTACTAGGACCGTTGTCGGTAGCTGTGCGAATTTTTGCTACTTGGGTAGCAATTTGTCCACCGATCTGTCCGTGGACCGCGAGTTGAGAGCTCGTGTGGCAAAGGCTAGTGTTGCGTTCGGACGTCTTGAAAGACGTGTTTGGAAGAACCACAGCCTGAAGCCGAGCACTAAGCTCTTTGTCTACCGCTCAATGGTGCTGTCTATACTGCTGTACGGCAGTGAAACGTGGACATTGTATCAGCGGAACGTGCGCTATCTGAGCCATTTCCATTTGCAATGTTT
>LOND01007842.1:0-13368 GCA_014220965.1 Paragonimus kellicotti | reverse complement strand
TTTCGAGAGGATTCGGCTTGAAGGTCGTTCAAAAGGGAAAACGGTCATTTTGGCGCGAATCCTCGTTTTTAAATATTTTTGGAAATGTTAAAATCGGAAATTTCAGACAAAGTACCTACAGTTCATCAACTGTAAATAGACAGTGTTGATGAGAAAATTGGAATACATCGAATAAGTGTCTAAAGTACTAGGCTGACGATAAAAGATTGTTCTACTATTTCCGCAAACCGACCCATTATTATCGTTAGTCCACCTTTTCCAGTTTTATGAATGCGTTCATTGTTATTTTTGAGATGAAATACGTCATCCTATAACCTGAGAGTGTTTAATTTTGCTGCGTTTGTGAAGATACTCATCGAGATGGAAATATACGACCACACAATGTTGGCATTGCATTTCAACAAGAATACTAACATTTGATGATGAAACATGTATGACAACGTTTCCAGCTTCCTTGTTTATACGATTTTCATAATATTTCTCCATTTTGTTTACAGGATTTCATGTAGATGCTGGTTGACAAAAAGTTGTTGCTAGAAATGGTTGAAACTGACATTATGTTATGGTTAAGTAAGCTGCATGCCTTCACACTGTTAGCTACTCCGTCCAGTTTACTTAAGCTGCGAACAACGTCTAGGAATGCAGCATGTGTTCACGGTAATAGCTGCATTTTTTGAATGATTTCCACCATGAACAACATGGAGAAAGAACACATGCGGGAAGTGATGATAAACTTGTATTTGAAGCGTTGTGGTACATGGTAATCATCATTTTTGATTCCGTTGATTGTCATATTGATCGGAATATTTTTCTGCACCGCGATAGATAATTGGCGTTCTAACCATCAAGTTGTGACTGGCTGAAAAATATACCTCCCAGTGATCGGCAGGTGGCTTGAGTTATTCTGTTTCCGTATACTGTACTGTACGAATACCGCGCGACCTCGGTCCAGCTGCAAACAATGAAGCAAAGTCAACGGAAAAAACTTCCAATTATTTGCGACAGAGTGGAACTTAACACCCTTTTTACGCTGTTGCTAAATTCAGTCTCTTACACGGTGAACCATAGCTCTGGATCAAGATCTCCAAAAGCAGGGACAGTGATCAGTGATCGGTGATACGGGCTGTAAGCTACAGCTACATGATTAGGTCCCCCCATCAGGTATACCCCCCTTCCTATGACACGGTTTCCTCTCTACCCCTGTCTCCTGCCTCTCTACCCCATCACGCACTCTGTGGACCAATCATGTGTGTCCGAAATGCGCTAGTCGTCATTGGTTCGCACTCGCAATAAATGTGCAGTATACGTCGGAAGGATGCCTTCTCTCGAACCTAAAGCATGAGCGTGAACGTTGTTAATCTGTCTGTCTCGTTTCAGGAGCACTTCGGTAGTGTCGTGTCTCCACGACAGTTCCCAGACTTGGATGCAATTGGAGCTGAGCTGAAACGTTTTGAAGTTCAGTCCGGCTCTTCATATTGCATCCGATCAACCGAACCTGCGGTCGGTGATCATAGGAGACGCGTGTACGCATGCGTCCGTAGGCTAAGCGTGCTGCGCTCATCGTGTGGTATTCGAGAGAGAGCCAGTGGACAAACCGGCTGCTCAGCCTTCTTCAACGTCAACCGCAACATCGACGGAGGAGGATTTCGCGTCACCAAGTTCTTCATGGTGCACAACCACCCCTGCGACGTCATTGCTGCACAGTATGAAACCTCAAGGCGCCGCCTCACTGCGGAAGAAATCGAGGAGATTCGACCGTGGCTACTCAACGGCACTGTCTCCTTCAACATCACTCAGTACATCCGCCAGCACTTCGACAAGAAGACTACGACAAAGGATGTGTGCAATCTCCGCGCCCGAATGTTCGCGAAGAGGAACACCATTGGCTACCTAGGTCGTTTGTATGCCCAACTGAACACGACTGGTAAGTGTTACTTTGACGTAGATAGTGATAACCGGTTGACACATTTTATGTTCATGAGTAACGAACAGATAGAATTTTGTCGGCGCTATCCCGAGGTCATCGGGATAGATGCCACTTATAAGAGTTGTAAAGAAAGTACAGTTTGTTTGTTTTAGTTGTAGATGCCAGTGGAGTGGGCTTACCAGTCTGCTTTGGTTGGCTTGCAAACGAAACGACAGTAGCCATTGCCGCGTTTCTCCGCCAGTTCATCATTTTCGTGGGACCAGTGGAGACTAAGACGATGATTATGGATGACAGTGCGGCCATTCAAGCAGCAATCACGCAGGAGCTGCCGCACGTCCACCAACTACTGTGCCGAGTGCACATCATAAGAAACACACAACCGGACGTCAAACTGGACTCTTCACAAGTGGTTCCTGATTGCCATGCTGACACGTAACCGCTGGAGGTACGCTGCAGCATTGGCTATTATGCGAACCACGGACGCTTCCTTCTACAATGAGTACCTCATGCCCAGGCTCATCAGCAGATCACAGAAGTGGACAAACTGCCGCAGCCCGATGGTCCCCACGTTCGGCCGACGGGACAACAACTTCGTAGAAGCCACACACCGATCAATTAAGCGGCACAATTTGAATGCGCACATCCGGATATGGCAGGCAATCGAGCGCACAACGGCCATCTTCGACCACATCATCAACGACCGTCAGGCACTACTCGTCTCAACATGCCGCTCATACCCGTTGATAAATAATCGTGAAGATTATATCGGGTTGAGTAGTCGACTGGTTCCGAAGGCGGTGCGGTTAATGTCGGACTACTTAGCAGACGAAACCCACCTGACTTTCGCTGTTTCCGCGACGGCCATTGCTGTGAGGGACTACACTCACACGTACAATGTTAATCCGTTGAATTGGAATTGCGACTGTCCCTTCGCAGTAGAGTATCTTCTGCCGTGCATGCACTCATTGCATGTATACCGGTCGTTCGGCGGTCATCTGGAAGACTTTCCTTTAATCCCTCGTTGGACCAGGCAGTTCAATGGGATTTTGGAGGTTCCTGCTGTGAACTACGAAGCCCCGAGGAAAACGTACGTACGTTCATCCGGCGTAGCAGCATTCACAGAGTTAGGAATGATGGCCAATAACCATAAGCATGGCTAACGAGATGAGTAAATAAACAAAATCCAATTCGTTCCTATTCACTTCAATAGTCGATCACTAGTGTTTGCATCGTTTGCAACCATAAACCGCATAGACGCAATTCAACCAAGTTCACTTGTTCAGTCTATGTTCCAATTCGTTCCTATTCACTATAATCGGTCGCTGATTTTCGCATAAACTAATATTTGCATTTTCTTTCAATCTTAACATTTTTACTATTGGTGTCATTGCGATTCTTCGAGATGATCGAAAATTAATTTTCATTTCAATTTCAACTATCTCTCCGTCGTTTGATGTGGTGTTCAATGTTGACACACACACCTTTGTCAGTGTGTGATTCTCTCGACTTTCTCCTTCCGTGATTGGTCTACATGGTGCATTTGAGAGCAGAGATTGTGCAATGTCGGTCACACCGTTCGTTCGGGTTTTTCTATAGAGTTCTGTCATCCCGTGTGTTTCGGAGATTTCAGCGCTTCTGATTGGCCTACATGGTCCATTTCGGCACACACAGCGTCCTATGCTTTCCACTAAGGAATTTTTACGACCATGTACCGTAATCCTACGCCGTGATACGGAACACGGAAATTCAGACTTAGTCTCCTTAATGTCCATTGCGATTGAGTGAATGCGAACGAGATATAAAATTTAAATAAATATATACTTGTACGCTATACGCACTCGAGACGTAATATGAGAGGGAAAAAATACTGAACTCGAATGTACACTATAATATACGATTTAAACGGGCTCACCAATTTGTAGAATCGAGCGAATCAAAGCCGGCCGGTTATGAATAACGCAACGAGTAAACAAGGAGTATATTGTCGACCCGCGAGGTCAACGTGAGAGCGAACGAATAACAAGACGAAACGGTAACAGAGCGGAACGACAAGCGAGCACGCAGCGGGGTCGTACGTTCGAGTGCGCGGGTACTTGTCGGTATCCATACTCGTTCAAACAAATGTTTAAGCACATACAAAAGTTGGAAACCAAAAGAGTACAAATGGCAATCGTAGGTCTAACATAGTTAGCAATAAACACAGGGTCGCTACAAGCGTCCTTTGATGACACAACATGTTATTAGTTCATCAAAGTCATTTCGTGTTCTGTTCTCGACTCGAAACAAACGTTTGCTACGATATGCCGAGGCCATTGCAATCAGACACCGTCACCCATTTTGTGCGTACAAAAAGAACTGTTTGTGACGTTAATGTTGCCTGGTAGCAACCGAACTGGTTTTGAACTTTGACCTTTCTGTGATTGTTTTGTGGTTTGGAATTTTGTACATTTTAACTCGTCTGCAGTAAACACCAGTAGAGATGCAGCGAAATCTGCTCGAGTATAAATCGTGTAATGTCAGTCTTTTGTCTGCTCTATTCGGAGTTGGTAGAAATTGGATTAAAATTCAGATGGTTTACTCTGCTCTTCTAGAGAAATCTGAATCCAACACGTCTCCGAACTACAACAACCGGTTTTGTAGTGGACAAGTGGGTATGCGCTAGACCCTCGTCCACTAACAATTTGAAACGCCTTTCCTGAAGAGCAATCGAAACGTAGTCCCAACAGGCATCGAACTAGAGAACGCATTGAGGTTTAGAAACAAACCGTATATTTCCAGCAATGTTTCGGAAATATGATAAGCAGTTAGCTCTAGCCTAGTCTGGGACCAACGGCAGCAACCAAGAGAAGAAAGAAAAGAAGCGCGAGGTGGGCTACCGCCCACTCGGCGGCACTCAAAAGCGCGCCAAGCGAAAAGTGCGTGGAACCTTCGAGTGCGTTAAACAAGGTTCGGGCTAAACGACCTTGAAGAATGGAATAGAAGATGAGTCGTTAGGAAAAGGACAAGCGTTCACTGCGTGCAATTAGTTGCACGACTGAAGAAAGTGGCACTGAGTTCATATCAGGCCTCCTATAGCAGGCGTACACAGAATCATGCGTACAGAACAAACAAGCGGGAAACACGGTTGCAGCCGGGATCCTTAGAGAAGCCACACGACCGCTGGTCACTACAGTTTAGATGTGACCCATCCTGCCACATTTATCGAACTGGGAATTACGAAATGAACATGTGAACCGAGAATGCTTACTACTATCCCAATGTTTGACAGCATTCGGATTATATTAATGTGGTTGGACTAGGTTGCTTCTCTGACAAGTTACCTTTTCGAACTGCTGCTATTGTTGGTGTGTCTGCTTCCCATCACTGTTGCCACTACATAGCACAGCTGGCTGTTTATTTCACCGCAGCCCTTACATCCTGAAATTGTTCACGGACAGCTCTGGCAGATTGGAAAGACTCCTTCTTCAGTAGTAATAACTGTTGCTGAAGACTAGGAGCATTGAGTCCTGCAATTAACCGATCTCTAGCTGAATTTTTAGTTGACCACCGAAATTACACCCTGTTACTTGAGCTTGAAGTAGAAGAATAAACGCACGGACCTCTTGGTTTTCTTTACCGAGTAAAGTATGGAATTCCGCTCTTTCCGCCGCCTCGGAATTGACGGAATGAACATTCCTGAGTAGCAGATGCTTCAGGGAATCGTGCGAAAGTGAAACATACGAATCAGGAAACGCCAGATTTCTAATCAAAGCATATGCATCCTTGCCAATGACCGTGAGGAAATGCGGCGTTTTCTCCTCTCTTTCATATCTTTACGGGTAATACACCAAATTTCAAAGCGTTCCAGGTAATCTTCGATTTCCCGTGAACTTGAGTGGATGTTCAGATTTTCCAAATTGCAAAAATCCATCGTAAGAAATATACTGACCGCGACGTCAAACATTAGTGGATGTAAGAAATTGTATTAAGTCTCCTTTAGACCTGCTATCCTTAAATTTGTGTCTCATTTTCTGGATTAACAGAGATACGCGAACATCAGTACATCTTGAAAACTTGCAAATTTTGTCCCAACCCCATCATTTTACACATCCCGGTTGAGTTATCTGCACTCTTCGGTTTTCCATTATCTGACCCTGACTTCAGTACTGATAAAGCTGGCTTTTGTATGCTTCGGTTGTATCTCATCATTACTAAGATAATTTTACTTCTTGATCCCATTTCAGACAGTCAGTTGTGTAAACACTGGTATGTTCGTGCAGACCAGTAACACACTCACTCGGATGATTTCAATGCTCTAGTGCATCTAATTCAAACAACTGTACACCTGATTTTTCTAATACAATAAGGATGAATCGTGGTTACAGTGGTATTTATTGGTTCCAATTATTTGTGTTTTGTTTCAAATATGTAATTGCAGCAGAATGCAGAAATATTTGTCTAAAAGTTAGAGGGGTAAGAAAACAAGCAGATTCACGCTTTAATATTGACGAAGAGGGCTTCGTTTCATGTTCCTTTGGTCCGCGTGAACCGTGCATAGTTAGTACGTACCAAAGGGTCCCCAACTGAATTCAGCCCTTATTCAGTCGTCACTGGCTTTTACTGGCAAAATACAAGGCAATATGTGCCGTACTGACTGGGTCGTAACAAAGACCTGCAGTGACCGCATATGTCAGTGGTGATCGCGTCATATATATTATTATTATTGTCATATAAATATCAACGCATGAAGGAGACTTCCCTTTTCTTAGCCTTCTCAAGGAGAAGGTACTATGCATGAACGTGGAACCCGCATCGACGAATAACTTGTGGACAGCGTTCAAGTGCCAGTGTTAGAAACTAAGTGGAAGACTGAACTTTTGGCCCAAAACTAATCTCACTTTGGTCAGTGTGACATGGGATATTTTATACAAAAGAAGCTGCAGTAAAATGAGGAAATACAACTTGTACCAAAGCCTTTGTTTCCTGTTGGTTGGATCGGCTCAGTTTGCAGCCTGTTTATACTAACTTCGTGACACATTTGAGCAACTTGTCGTACTGCGCTGCCCATTCTTACAAAATCCGCTGCTACGCCAAAACGTCAGCCGTATTGATCACTGAACACAAGTCAGTCCGTGCAAGTTGCCGACACTGCCTCTTGACGGACAGTCGCATAGTCTTGGGTGACTTGAGTAATAGCCTTTGTCATTCATCGCAAAGACGTGCCCGTGTGTCTCCGTGACGACTGTGGCGGCGAATGCGTTGGCCATCCCGGAATTTTCGGACATTAATTTATTTATATCACACCTTCAACCAACAGGTGACAGTTATGTTGGTAGCAAGTGAGACAAGTCAATTTTGGTTTACCTGCTTCAATCAATCACTTCTCCCCGCTGTCTTTTTCTGTATTCAGCGTTGATGGTGCATTGCATACGGTAGGTTTTTTAGTTCTCAGTGCAAGTTCAAACTTTTCCCTATCTTCCAAGTCCCGTATAAAGTACTCTAATATGTACTTTTGTGTTATTGTATTTCCTGTCTTGCACTCACGATGTTTTCTTTAGCATAGGTCCTACTATTGAAGTTCTTTTGCTTCCGAATGATAAGGTGGTCATTTTCATACTGGCCTACCAGCTCGTTAGCTAGCAATCATCTAACTGACCGCACTCCGATGAGAATTGGATTTTTCCTCTTGTTTACGCTCTCAGTTGTTCGGCACAACCCAGGAAAAAGACGTACATACCACTGTCTGCTGGAAACTATTGAAAAACTAGACCAAAGGTTTCTGTGTACATATAGTAAACAGTGACCATACATGCTAGTCAATACACAGAGGGGATCATACAAGAGGGCGGTATATGGCAGTCATGGCATTAGAACGAATCACGTCACTGGGGAGTCAGAAGGCGAAAACTAAGACAGTCCACATAAAGCTAACGCCAATAGGCGTCAGATCGCACAACTGCAATCTGATTGGCTAAGGAAAATAATACAGATTCTACCGTCCGACACCGATTCCACCTCAGGCACTGTAGACAGAAACATTCCAGCTCCAAACAACTGAGGTTCAACTCTACCTGTAAGTTTGTACAATCTAACAAATGATCGTGCTCCCGAAATGGAATCGATCGATATTCTCTGATTTGTCTTGTATGTTCCCCTTTGGGCCCGCCGACTGGAAGTGCGTGGGTAAATATTAACTTGCAGTGAGATTGCAGCGATCTATGTGTGGTCTGTTTGTCAGATTGTTGACAGCATTTGGTCACTTTTCTTGAATCTCAACATCCTGCGTCTCTTGTATGCTTCGTGACCTTTGGCGTCGTCCAGTGATTCTTCTAACGATTGTCCTTGATTTTCTTAACGGCATATTTGGTCCACAAGCGATCGGTTCTGAGTTGCGTACTCTATCCAGGCAAGTGAACCAACTTGAACCTCATACACCGCTACCCTCCGACGGCTTTGGTTTGGCCCAGGAGTTCGCGCAATCTCTATCCAAAGAGAGGTTCTGACCGGCGCCGACTGACCAGCCTTAAAGAGACTGAATGGAGCTTCCGTGCCTCCTGATGAACTGCTGTTTCATCAAGAAAGTCTTGCTGGACGCAACTGACTTAGAAGGTTTAGCAGATCATTCGTCGTTCGTAGTCTGCGTCCAATTAGAGCTCCAGCTGAAGATATTTTTCTTCCGAAACTCGTTGATTCCGAGTCGTCCGGTAACAGAGGGAATTTTTGGATGACGTCGGCCATATTTCCCCTACCTTTGGCTTTATGAACGACTCTTTCGAACTTGTCCTTAAACCGTTTGGCCTGCACATTTCGATTGCGGATGATAAAACAGTCACCGTGTGTGACTAATGCCATTCCGTCTGCAGAAATCCGCAAGTATACTGGAAGCGAACTGATTTCCGTTGACTGACCCAGTTATCTCTGGCACGCCGAAACAGCTCACTATTCGGCTCAGGTGATGCAACTTTGAGGTCGCCAATCTTTCTTCTATCAGACAAATTTATTGTGGTTTGCTGTATGCGTTGGTAAAAACTGAAAAGTTTTGGCCATTCATTAATCCGGTGAAGTCAGCGCACACACGAATCTACGGCTTTTGAAGCATTGCTAACGACTGCACCCCATATTTCACCATAGTTTTGGTGGCCTGTTCACAAGCAGTATATCGTTTGCAAAGTTTTCGATGTCCGAGGCCAGTATGTGTGATGTGAGGCCAGTATTCACAGCCGCATGCCACTGCTTTCATCCAAATATCACCTGGATGACCACAATGAAAGTTGTCGCGAAACTCACTGCTCTGAGACCGGAAGGAACGGTCACACATTCATCGATTAAGATGCAGAGATTGATTTTAGACAGACGGTCTCTTTACTGGAAATACTGTTTAATCTTACCATCAATGCGGACTTAAGGCCATCCGTTTCGAGGATAGCGCTGAAGGTTCTGAAACACTGAATCTCATATTGTCGACTGATGGATCAATGACCTAGTTAAGGGAGGGTTCTTAATTGCTTTGCTGCCACCATTATCCACCGAAAGGGCCGTTTCCAAAATGCCATCATTTTTGGTGGTGCGTAAAGCTATTAATCTTAATGAAGCATCCGCTTGTTTGATGGTAGTTATCGGTTGGTACCTTGTGGCAAAATGGGAACCAAATAGCATGTCTTCCCATCTGTGGGGGTAGATTGCTACGCATACTAGAACGCTGTTCTTTTCTTCCGAATGCTGCAAGCGGTGGCTTGTGATCGGTAAGCAAACTGAAGTGATTTTCATACTGTATACTGTGAAATTTTTTGACCTCGAATATAATTACTAGTGCTTCCTACCAACTCGCGTTTTATTTCTTCCTCCCCCCGTTAGCATCCTGGATGCGTGAGCTTTTGCCTTTTCAAAACCATCTAAGAGTCGGTGGAATATGAATACACCAACACTGTAGTTTTAGGCGTCTGAGGTCACCACAATCTCCAAGAAAGAAAGAGTCAGAAGCAGACCCGAAGCGAGCATAACGTTAATGAGATCAAGGGAATTTTGGTATTTGGAGGCCAAAATCACACTGCATCCTTTCTCAAAGGTTAAGTTGGCGGCCCTTGGATATTGGCCATTTCGGATAAGGAGGCAACGTGGTGATTTACACGTCTTTAATTTGACCGCAACGGTGAGACGTCAGTTAGGTAAGACATTTGATTGATTGTGGCGACATTGGCTAGGTCAGAACGGTGACGATGCCCATCGATTGTGAACCGTAGATATTCGATCAACTGCATAGGCATGTTGTACTCTTTTTTACGGAGATCAACCTCTAATTCTCAAATCCGGCTGAAGACATGGTCAAGATTCTCGTACAAATAATCAGGATTGATGTCTATCACAGTGACGTCGTCAAGACATGGTGTTACACCAGGGACGCCAGGCAGTATAATGCCCATGGTTTATTATTAGGTTGTGGGCGCTGATTTCGCTCTAAAGGGCAGACAACGGTACTACACCAATCGCCGATGTGTGTTGCTGGTCAGCGTTTTTCTGAAATTTTTGTCAACTTCAACTTGCAGTAAGCTTCGGTCAGGTCGGGTTCGGCGAAGCATCTGTCACTATTGAGCTCTGCATACAAGACCTCATGAACCAGAAGAGGATGTTGGTGGTGCTCAGGCACTACATTTGATCCCCTTAAAGAGTCTGCACACAACCGAACGGGGCCATTGACGTTCTTAACAATCACAATAGAACAAAGAAGTCAGAAACAGTTTTTTGCACAATGTATCTCTCGAGCACATTTCGCTGCATCTCATCAGGTACATACTGCAGTCTATGGGTTTATATAGCAAAGTTCAATGGGTCTTGTGAAGTTAAACAACAAAATCAACAACCACACAAGCATGCACACATCCATGCACATCGGGTACCTATAGGGGCCTGTCCAAGCAAAGTGACAAACTGGCCGGATAACGCCAGATTTTTGAAGTGACCAATTTTTGTCCACAACTGGCAGCGCAACATATGGAACAGGTCGCTCGGGCCGGAAAGCAAGTTTGGCACCTGGACCTTGGCTCAGTACTACTTTAACTTTTGTGCATCAATCAAGATCCTCCTTAAACCTATCGAAGAATTAAGTTTTCTACCTTGAATCTACCTCAGACAGTGTAGTCAAAGATATTGGAGCGTCACTTCAGCCAATTGACGTTCGACTCTATCTGTAGGTGTACACATTCTACCAGATGATTTATTCCTGGAAACTGAATCGATCGATGCCTGGATCACAATGTACTGCGCGATTAGTTTTGCCCGCTTCGCTGTAGAACTCGACTACTAGCAGTACTTTAATTTCTGGATTTCTGTGAATAAATGAAATGGGAACGGAACTACGAATTCTGCGGCCCGAAATAATTGAGGTGACGGTTATACGCATTTACAGTCAACATGATGGATTAATCCAGAAACGGATGCCTTCAACCTAATTAACCTGCGTCAACTTTGTAGCGTTTTAGTCATCAATCGTCTTCAGGTGTTGTTTGACCTCATAACCTTGCTTCCTGTTGGAATTGTGCGGACTGGACCTGGTGTAGCCGTCCGAATAAATTGGCAAACGGCGACAACAATTTTTTAGTAAGTAAGTCCTTATGTCACAATGCCACGTTAATGTCAGTGGAATTAATTCAACAATTTCGGAGACAACGAGACGATTCAGTTGAAAAATCGTCAATTCCTTATCCGAAGCATTTCTTCGCTGTTCCGATTTCAGTTTCAACTACAACCGAAAGGGCTCAGCGCCATAATGACAAATTGTCAACCGGACGAAATTATTATTTTTACTTCACCGTATCATTGGAACGCGGACGCCTTACGAATCCTTGAATCCAGTCTGGACGACAGCACTTGAGTTTGACTGTTGTGGTGCAAAGCTAGGGTAACCTGAAAAGTTCTTTCCTTTTAAACACCATCGCGATTTGATATTAGGAAAGGGGGTTAAACATCTTCGAGTAATGCGTTTGGAACACTGGTCACCGTATAGTACAAATTATTGTTGATTACCATATTCAAAAATGCAACGGACAATTTTAACGATCACGTTATTTACGTAACTCGTGCATGCGACATTACTGGACGCAAACAATACCACTATCACTACGTGTCGCTAATGTTAGTCTATGAGTTGTAGCATTAGATAAATAGGGACAGATGGATGAGATTCCTGACTAAAGTACGTCATTATATAAATGTCATCCAGCAATAACGGATGGATGAGTTGGACATCTGCTGAATTGTGAACAGGATATCACAATTACCGATCACCGGGTGAAAAGTTTAATGCACTATTATTTAGTGAGTTTTCATGAGCACAGCTCACTAGGCTGGGCTTGAATAGTCTTTGAGATAAACCATGAGCTACCCTCTAGAATTGTGGATTCCGGTAGTTAGCTGGACTTTTTTTTATAGTAGGCACTGCTTTGTGCAGTGTAGGAAGGTGATCTACAGACATAATCCAGATCTTTGGCAGGCACCATCTTTCAAATGTTTAATACGCGAATCCCGGAGCAAGTTGCGATGCGAAGATTGTGTAGACTGTAGCACAATATCATCTGCGAAAAGTATATTTCCAGTCATATACTATTTATTTGGCAGCCTGGTTGCGCCACAAGCAACCATCATTTTTCATGTCACCCGGGCGGTACTTGGACGATTGCCTTTCCGGCAAACTCATCATATAACCCTTATTGTATCTAATGCATTATGGTTTTTGATAGGAAACCAGGACTGCAATTCCGCTGCAATAACTTTCGGAGGTTTCTTATTGCAATCGTCCTCCATGTTGAGCTTCTGCTGTATCCGAACATGACGAACCGAACGAAAGATTTGACTGTTGGAATATTACGTACGACGGATTCTGCTGATGACATTCAATGATCAGTTATTTTAACCTGTTCAAATTCAGATTACCGACATTCCTCTTATCATCCATGGGGTTGTTGGCTTGTCTTATAACGCGCAGTGTCCCTCATACATTCACCCATATTTTGTCATATTCAACGAACTAATAAGACATATACCGAGTGATCGCAAACAAAACGTACACCATTGATTATTCACTCTTCCCGTGTATTTTTGGTGTTACTCAAGTAGCGAAATGGGATGGGGTCTGCACGGGGTCCCCATCGTTATTGGAGGACAGATACAGGCATTAGGACTAGGGCCCCGCGTGGCCTGTGATAAAGTTTCAGGAAAGGCTTTTAGAAAGTTTTCATATTGGTGACTTCATTGAGTTTGATTAAAAACTGTTTCGGACTTTAAGACCAACACAATCTAAGCTCCTCAACGTCCCCGAATACATTTCTTTTTCAAGAGATATCTGCAGAAACAGAAAAATTAATTCGTTTTTCGAGTCTACGTAACCAACTACACGAATTATCCAACAAAACAGACGCATTCATTTCATCGGCAACGAAATGTGTTTAGTAACGTTCGCAGTAATTCAC
>LOND01007841.1:13038-24836 GCA_014220965.1 Paragonimus kellicotti | reverse complement strand
GTTTAACGTTCGTGTGAGATCGGCCTATTGATCTATCTGTTTTAGCGTGCTAACGTTTGAGAGCACCTATATTAATTCGCATTCTAGGTCTAAGCAACGGACAAGGGAGGCCTGAAGCTGAGTGGTAAGAGATGGGACTTACCGGAACAGTGGTGTTGTCATTAGCTTTATTTATTGTGGGGCCTGCAGAGTAATCACCTGGAATGGGGGTGAGGGAGAGACCTGAGAGTTATATTTGAAGGAACGGTAGGGGAGGAGTCAGCAGTAGCATGTTTTCGCCTATCCACCCTGCTGTATGCAGCAGATAGGGCGACCCGGTTTATACTGCGAGACGGCCGATGCAGTATGGAATTATTGGTGTTGTGAATATTCATGGTTGTGTGTGGGCTGAGATACTGCCAGGACGCCCAGACCTAGACAGGAGAACGATTAGGGTTCTCAACCAAAGCCTTTGGCTCAAAAGCCTGTACCGCAAGGCAGCGGTTGGGTGGCAATGTACCAGAACTGGTACTTTTTCCGGAAAAAGATGCCAACCTTCTTCCAACCCCCAACCTGGAGGACCAGGAGACTGTGGTTTGTCAGACCTCTACCTATTGGCCTGCCTGGCATGAGTGACTATCGGTGTGGTGGCCACACCGTCCAGTTTAGCCCAATAGGTCATCGAGATGCGCAAGCCGTCACACCACGTCAAGGTCCAGTCTCGTTGTGACAGGATAGAGACTGGACGGCGCCGGTTTGTTGTTCGCTAGCCATTTGGGAATGTGCTCCGAAACACGTGTCCCGAGCGTTCCTCACCGTTCGGCCAATGTACTTGATTCTATAAGTACAAGTGAATTTATAAATAATGTTGGACGTGGCGAATAAGTTGTTTGAAGTCTATCCGCGGTGTGCAAGGCAGCCGTATCATCTGGTTGATCAGTCTTAACTCTGCCGCGTTGTACGCAGCTGCACGCTAAAACAGATAGGTCAGCAAGCCGCTCTCGCACGAACGTTAGACTCGTTGCACGTCGATGTCTGCTGTATCTCGGAGACTAGAATCCAGGACAGTAGTCAACCTATGTCTACCCGATACTGGTTATACACTTCGGGTGACTCCACAGCCGCCGTTACAGGTCAGGTTGGAGTCACATTCTTTCCGTGTGGCGCAACGCTGCCTCTCGTGTTAAAATGAGGTACACAAAATATAGAGGCCAACTGATGCGCACAGTTACACACTTTTACAATTACCAATGCGTTCTCTTCGGACATCAAGCATGTGAAGCGGCCGGCTCTAGTCTGGAGATGGACGATCTGGCGGAACATTTAAATCGCCGTCTAGTGTGCTTATGTCTCAATGGTGGGTCTGCTTCAGAAAGTCGACGAGAGTTTCGTGGAATGCATTTTTTGTAGCCTTTAACCAACTGTCCATTGGAGCGTACGCTGATGTAATGAATACACAAGGTGTTGACAAACTACAACCTAAGCGTTGAGTCTGAGCACACAAACGACTGTGTGACTCAACTGAGGAAGCGTTGTTCCACTTTTGATTTCAATGTGATATCCACACCGGCTTTAATTCAGGATTCAGCTTATGCGTGGAAAACACACACACACTGAAAGATAAGCGATTGGATCAAGTCATTTAAAGATGAGCTCAAGTGAACAATGACGTCCCTAACAAGACACAAATCAAGCTCCATACTTGATACAGTAGTCGTCAAATCAGCTTGCCGTCCAAACAATATACGGTAATTGACACTGCCAATGTTTACCAGTTGTTTTGGCTGGGGGAAATGACTGCTAACCGAAGGTACAGAGAATTCAGAAAAATTGGAAGGCTAAATAGTATGAGGATGTGATAATGGTGGAATAATGTGACCGTCACGAGGACAGTACTTCTTGATATTCCCAAACTGTTTATGTCGTCGAAAGGGATTGACATGGCGGCTCCCGCCCTGGTTCCCTGACTCAAAAGCCTGGTCTGCGAGACAAAAGGATAAAACGTTCTGTTGAGAGATCCTATCCGGAGTCAGTGATTCAAGGATCTAACTCACCTGACAGTGAAAAGTGTGCCTCGCCTGAGGACACCGTGAATAAGGTATTGGTGTCTGATTTTGACTATTGCTGCGTTCTGTGATCGTATTCGGAGCCACAACAAGATTTTGAATTATGCCGAAGGTGTTTCGACCGCACTGAATAAGACAGCGGTCACTGTCAACCGCTGAGCGGCCGGAGCTTGCTGTCGTTTGAGGACGCTTTTATTAATCTCTTCTTCTTTACTCAGATTAAGGCAGTATCGCAACTAGTCCTGCAGTATGCTCATGGGATCGTGCCTCACTACCTAAGCACTCCTATACGGTCAGTAGTGCGACATACAACCCTATGAGTGTAACTGCTTTTCGTCCGATAACTCCCCTTGGCTAGTGACATGGATGTACCTGGCAGGACAGAAGTCTCAGTCGGAACAATTCTCCGGATGGGTGCAGTGTACGTTAAGGGAGCGGAATAGATCAATCTGCGTCACTATAGTGGACTGAGTTCAGCACACATACTACGTCACCCGATTTGGGTGAATGGCGTGACCCTGTATGTAATAAGGACGATCCGACTGTGAAGGACGTAGCCTGTGCACCAACTTATTTTGGAAATAAAGAATCCGACTAATTAAGAGAATGATAATCTGTCTGACTGTGGATGCAGTTGTGAACAGGTTTTTTCTGACATGATGGGAGCTTTTTAGTAGTACGAAAAGCATACTTAATATCAACTTGGTGGTCCAATAGATGCGAGTTTATTGCACTGGTGATTGTTTTGTTAAGTCCGCTGCAAAGCCAGGTTGGATCATATCCGTTGATCCGTCTTCATAAACACCTCGTCGCATGACTTGTGTCGTCGGCTGCATAACAGTAACAATAGAGGTTGCAGACATGTATTTTTACTTTTGATGTCGTCCCAGCAGTGAACTGGCTTTCGTAGAGTGACTGCTGGAAATATATATGGTAACGGCGGTGGTTAATTGTTTTAGCCGCCAAGTCGCCTCGGAATGGAAACTGTAGAAACGGTGTTTTCTTTTTGACGGTGTGAATGTGCTGATGGTCGGGCTGGATAGTATTAATGTGCTTTGTTACAAGATGACCGTGGTATCTGTTATCTCGATGAACACCGGCGATGAGCTCCAGCTCATCTTCTGAGTTTCCCACAGAACAGATATTCTTGCTTCGCTCGCTAGATAGCAAATCAGATTCTGTTACTTTACAATACATATGAAACTTTGAAAATGTGTATAGTAAACGGTCCAACTTAGATAACGGTAGATGAGCTTTCCAATTGAACCACTTCCGCGTTTTTTCGTCACATCTCGTCCTCTATGACTCTAAAGTGAGGCTGTGAGTGACAAGAGCCTCAGCTCAGCAGACGAGCCCAGCCTACCGCAGCTATACTGCCGGAAATGTCCTCATTTCAAGTCATTATCTGTCACTCTCGAACCCCAAATCAACCAGTTGCAACACAGTTTACTTTAGCGTAAGAGACGATCAGCTAGCGTCAATCAATACACTTTTAAGGACCGAACAAATGAACTTTCTTGATCTTTCCTATGCAACGTCCGCTTCCAGACAACCCGGTGCGTGTGACGAGACGCATGTCAATTGGGGAATAAGTGGAGAGATTTTATGTCCTATATACTGAACAGCCACGTTTCGCACTAGCACAGTACTATTGCTCTCATAATCGTCTTTTTTTACACACTTCAAAACAACAGACTGAGGATGCAACGGACAGCATATGGACAACTGAGGGCGATTTAAATTTTGGCCTCCGGTTACACTACCCATTGTGCACGACAAATAACAAAAAACTACAAAATTCACTTCCAATTGTTCGGCGCACAAAACTCACCTACATCCTCGTTTTCCATCTTCATTAATAAGGCTTCCAAATCACGTGGTAAACTTTTAGCGGATCGATAGATGTCCGGTTGACCATCGACCCCGTAGGCAGCTGCCCAATCGAAGCGACCGTCTTTGCCAGCTTTAAAGTAGGGTGTAATAATGAGAAAACAATAAATAAGAGGAAAAACAGGGTGGGACACAACTATTGAGTGTTTAGACGTTTAGCAATTCGAAGCAGTCCATTCGAAACAGACTGCTGTGTCGGTCCAATAAAGGTTCACGGTAAACGCCGTTTACTGCCTGTTATGACCCGCTGGTCAACGATAACGAGAAATGCTAGCGCACGACTATACGAATCACGGACACGTAGCACAGAGCGTAACAATACCCGAAAACCCCAGAAGAACACAGAAGACCTTCAGTCGAGAATGTATTTGCTCTCAAACCAAAGGTAACATAGCAGACCAGCGTCTGCGTATATATAGTCTTTGAACAGCCTTGAAGAATCCCACCTGAATTGATGCATTAAAAGTGGGATGGGCCAATCAGAGACGGAGGAGAAACGTGCGCCAAAATTAAGTTTTAGCACGTTATAGAGCGAAAAAAAATAAAATTCAAAATCACAACTTATTTTTCAATGATATTTCGAAAACTGAACCATTTTGGGGGGAGTACACATTCCCCAACACTGCCGGATCACAGCGAATTTGATAAGGCAGAAAACACAACGTGTTTAACCCGAGTAAGTTATTCGAAAGACAGTATGAATACAGAGTAACATACGCAATATCTTCAAAAGTGCTTCAGCTCGCGCGGTAATCAAGTAAGAATTGACTTTCCGTCATATATACGTACGGAAACTGTTCAGGATGTGGTGGACGATCAGTTGCAAGTATATTTGCGTAACAGAGTTGATAGTGAATGTCGCACGAGAAAATACAGTTGGAAATATTCTTATCACAGTTTTGGCTAAGGCGTAAACTTACTTGCGCTATTTTCTCATCACAGTCAATTGTGAATACGGCAGATTGTCTAATGCAGATTTGGACACGGGTTCATAACGATGTCATCGCAATCCTTTTTATTTAAAAATAGAGGTGTCAGTCGGCTAGCACCTATTATTACATCACTTCTCACGGCGAATATTTCTAGTAGGGCTATACACAGCATCACCACGGACAACTTATTGCTTACACCACTGTTACTATACCCACTTAAGACTTGAGTAATGCTTGAAGAAAAAAACGATGCAATACTAACCAATGCACGCTACACAACGTGAGCCAGCTGTACTAGCCAGTGTGTAAAGCAAAATGATCTGGACCAAGGTACAGTCTTATTTCACACATACGTTCACGATGATGAATGATGTGCTTCCAGAAATGGAATGCGGCGGTTCACCTCGTTCGAAGTTAATTTGAATAATGTGTCAATTTGAAAACGTTATCCGTTCCAATAAATCCCTTGCATGCCTGAAAGCACAGAGACCCAAAGTAGCTAAAAATCTACCTTTCGGGGTACAGTTTGAGCAATACGGGCTTG
This sequence comes from Paragonimus kellicotti, assembly GCA_014220965.1. Classification (NCBI taxonomy): domain Eukaryota; kingdom Metazoa; phylum Platyhelminthes; class Trematoda; order Plagiorchiida; family Troglotrematidae; genus Paragonimus; species Paragonimus kellicotti. The sequence continues at coordinate 19,425 of LOND01007841.1, read as the reverse complement.
AAATGGAGTGAGGCATTCAATGATGAAGTGAAGCAGCCGGTTGCTGAAAGCATAATCGTTCACAATCAGTTCGCCCGAGAGGGTTAGCATTCACACACTTGTTGCTACGCGCCGCCTGAATCGAAAATGTGCGCGAAAATCGTCATAAATATGACGATAAGATGATTAAACAATCTACCGGAGCAGTTGGCTAAAATCACAACTGCATACAATACTAGCAGGAACGGTGGGGCACAACGTCCGTGCTTTCATTCAAAACGGCCAACAGCCTGACCAAAAGGGTACTGTGGCAGGAAACCCCGATCACTGCAACAATAATAGGAGACATCCTGGAAGAGAAAACGGATAAAAATGAACAAAACAAGGCTAAGCAGAAGAACCAGAATTGTTGTTACTGCAAGCGCGTAGTCAATCAGTGTTTGAGTGATCAAGAGGTCTTCAACCGGATAGACAAATACACACTTTACTCGACGGAATAGGCAGGGTATACACATTTGGTGACCACATCGTCGCTTGATCACCCCGAGGGTCTGTCCATCTGTTGGTGACCTCGGTGCAGAAAACGTTCACCCGGCATGCGGAGTAGATGACCAAACCAACATAGATTGTGTAATTTAGTCATCCGACCAACTAATCGGCTATCTAGAGTTTCCCGAAATGTGCACTGACGAACGGCTACGTTGCCCACGTGATCAGCCCACTTAATGTGTGCTGACTGGCACAGACGATGACGATCAAACACAAGTTTTTTGGTATGTCAATGTCGGGCAGGTTATAGTTACAAACCATAGAGCAAAGTGAAGCACACGTAGGCATTACACACCCTTCTCTTCGACACCACAGATGGCGTGAGTTGCCAAAAGCAGCACGTGCTCTGGCTACTCCCGCTGGTGTCTCAACATTAACAGTTTGACATTAATCAAATGTGTGTAAAAGTTCACAAGTTCAAGCGGACAGCCACAAAAAAGAACAGAAGTAGGGATGCTTCGGTCCTGAAGTAGGACTGAGCGCGTTGGAGGTATGAGCGGGTTTCAAACGGACCAGACCAGTCATTCAACACGTTCGATGTGATCCGCATGCTTTCGACGGAGGAGCAACCAGGATAGCGTCATCGGCAAACCTCACATTGGTCGGCCTAGTGACAGAAGAGATTTGCTGATTGGACTCCTCAAGCGCATCATCTGAAATGTCGTCCATGGTAAAATTGAACATCAATGAAGAGATCGAACACCCTTGACAAATACCTGAGACAATTGTCCACAAATTCTGCCTTGTTGCAGAGTGAGCAAACAATCATCTTGACAGACTCTCTGGGGAATGTTTGCGAAGAAAACAGTTCCAGAGTAAGTTAAAAGGGACTGCGTTTACATTTACTAACGAGCCGGAAGAAACTAAGTGGATGCACTAAATGAGGCACTACGTCAAGGTTCATTCCGTTTTTGTACTTTTGCAGTCCATAGCCCCACAACAACGTTTCCACACACCCTGCGTCGTCGCTCTATCCAAATTCAGATTGGAATCAAAATACATAATTCGAATGATAAATTAGATGTAACATGCTTGGAACAAGTTGTTGTGATGGCACTTGAACGGTTTAGTCAGTATAACCAAATCAGCGATGGCTGACTCAGTGCACAGTACAACCAGATTAACACCTACAAGCCAGTAAACAAAATCGAAAAGATCTGGTCAATGCGGCTGCCTCATAAGAACGTGTTTCAAAGTTCGAATCCGGGTTGCTATACAATGATATGTGCATTCTTTTGAAAGGGGTCGGTTGAAAATCCATTGGGATGCGAATGCTACGGTAAACTATGAACGATGATCAAATTAGATCTACTGAATGCCCATAGGTTGCGTGGGTAAAAAAATTATTTTAAAAATCATCAAACCCTCCCACAATAAAAGTCGTGATCATCCTGTACACAGTAATCGTTACATGCATAAAAACTTGCCCCATAACATTAAGGTAACCGAACCAAGAATAGGATTCATGAAGCATTACTATTACAAAGACTGCTGAGGTCGCAACGTCATAGATTGAGGGACGAACGTTAAATATGCGGCTCGGTTCTTCTGTCAACCAGATAAAGTAGCTTGGAGTAATGAAGTGAAAAGCAGACTGTACAAGGACAAACCCAGTCAAGTGTAGCGACCAAAATATAAACTAACATGATCCCTCCTGTTGTTCAAGGTAACAGTGAACCTCTTCATAACTGATAAAGATGTTACAAAACAACTTGTTGTTTCCCACTCAATACTGCAAAAGTATATAAACATATTACAGTTTTGATTAACGTCATGCCCTTCAGCATGTTCCTCCAACAGCAGGCCTTCATAACTTGAATGTCTGGACAAGCATACACATAGGAGGGCTTCAGGTGGGTTCTGAAAACTGCCGCCCTCAAGAGGCGCCATTTTACGCCTGTTTACACACAACCGCAAGCAATCCAAACAACCACTTTTAGTCTTGACTCGCGTTGAAATGTTTACCCTTGCTAGAGGAAATCATGATCGGAATGTTGGCGGAGTACACCACACCGCAGATGAGTTCGGTCCGACGTGGGGCATGTGATTCAAACTTGCATCAACGAGATAAAACAGCACCAGTAGAATAGATGTTATCAGTGCAAAGGATGGAACTGTTCTATATACAAAACCTTCTGGTTAAAACCACCACCTAAGCTCGACACGAAAAAACATCGAAAGACAGTATGAATACAGAGTAACATACGCAATATCTTCAAAAGTGCTTCAGCTCGCGCGGTAATCAAGTAAGAATTGACTTTCCGTCATATATACGTACGGAAACTGTTCAGGATGTGGTGGACGATCAGTTGCAAGTATATTTGCGTAACAGAGTTGATAGTGAATGTCGCACGAGAAAATACAGTTGGAAATATTCTTATCACAGTTTTGGCTAAGGCGTAAACTTACTTGCGCTATTTTCTCATCACAGTCAATTGTGAATACGGCAGATTGTCTAATGCAGATTTGGACACGGGTTCATAACGATGTCATCGCAATCCTTTTTATTTAAAAATAGAGGTGTCAGTCGGCTAGCACCTATTATTACATCACTTCTCACGGCGAATATTTCTAGTAGGGCTATACACAGCATCACCACGGACAACTTATTGCTTACACCACTGTTACTATACCCACTTAAGACTTGAGTAATGCTTGAAGAAAAAAACGATGCAATACTAACCAATGCACGCTACACAACGTGAGCCAGCTGTACTAGCCAGTGTGTAAAGCAAAATGATCTGGACCAAGGTACAGTCTTATTTCACACATACGTTCACGATGATGAATGATGTGCTTCCAGAAATGGAAGCGGCGGTTACCCGTTCGAAGTTAATTTGAATAATGTGTCAATTTGAAAACGTTATCCGTTCCAATAAATCCCTTGCATGCCTGAAAGCACAGAGACCCAAAGTAGCTAAAAATCTACCTTTCGGGGTACAGTTTGAGCAATACGGGCTTGAAATGGAGTGAGGCATTCAATGATGAAGTGAAGCAGCCGGTTGCTGAAAGCATAATCGTTCACAATCAGTTCGCCCGAGAGGGTTAGCATTCACGCACTTGTTGCTACGCGCCGCCTGAATCGAAAATGTGCGCGAAAATCGTCATAAATATGACGATAAGATGATTAAACAATCTACCGGAGCAGTTGGCTAAAATCACAACTGCATACAATACTAGCAGGAACGGTGGGGCACAACGTCCGTGCTTTCATTCAAAACGGCCAACAGCCTGACCAAAAGGGTACTGTGGCAGGAAACCCCGATCACTGCAACAATAATAGGAGACATCCTGGAAGAGAAAACGGATAAAAATGAACAAAACAAGGCTAAGCAGAAGAACCAGAATTGTTGTTACTGCAAGCGCGTAGTCAATCAGTGTTTGAGTGATCAAGAGGTCTTCAACCGGATAGACAAATACACACTTTACTCGACGGAATAGGCAGGGTATACACATTTGGTGACCACATCGTCGCTTGATCACCCCGAGGGTCTGTCCATCTGTTGGTGACCTCGGTGCAGAAAACGTTCACCCGGCATGCGGAGTAGATGACCAAACCAACATAGATTGTGTAATTTAGTCATCCGACCAACTAATCGGCTATCTAGAGTTTCCCGAAATGTGCACTGACGAACGGCTACGTTGCCCACGTGATCAGCCCACTTAATGTGTGCTGACTGGCACAGACGATGACGATCAAACACAAGTTTTTTGGTATGTCAATGTCGGGCAGGTTATAGTTACAAACCATAGAGCAAAGTGAAGCACACGTAGGCATTACACACCCTTCTCTTCGACACCACAGATGGCGTGAGTTGCCAAAAGCAGCACGTGCTCTGGCTACTCCCGCTGGTGTCTCAACATTAACAGTTTGACATTAATCAAATGTGTGTAAAAGTTCACAAGTTCAAGCGGACAGCCACAAAAAAAGAACAGAAGTAGGGATGCTTCGGTCCTGAAGTAGGACTGAGCGCGTTGGAGGTATGAGCGGGTTTCAAACGGACCAGACCAGTCATTCAACACGTTCGATGTGATCCGCATGCTTTCGATGGAGGAGCAACCAGGACAGCGTCATCGGCAAACCTCACATTGGTCGGCCTAGTGACAGAAGAGATTTGCTGATTGGACTCCTCAAGCGCATCATCTGAAATGTCGTTGATTTACGCATGTCAATTGGGGAATAAGTGGAGAGATTTTATGTCCTACATACTGAACAGCCACGTTTCGCACTAGCACAGTACTATTGCTCTCATAATCGTCTTTTTTTACACACTTCAAAACAACAGACTGAGGATGCAACGGACAGCATATGGACAACTGAGGGCGATTTAAATTTTGGCCTCCGGTTACACTACCCATTGTGCACGACAAATAACAAAAAACTACAAAATTCACTTCCAATTGTTCGGCGCACAAAACTCACCTACATCCTCGTTTTCCATCTTCATTAATAAGGCTTCCAAATCACGTGGTAAACTTTTAGCGGATCGATAGATGTCCGGTTGACCATCGACCCCGTAGGCAGCTGCCCAATCGAAGCGACCGTCTTTGCCAGCTTTAAAGTAGGGTGTAATAATGAGAAAACAATAAATAAGAGGAAAAACAGGGTGGGACACAACTATTGAGTGTTTAGACGTTTAGCAATTCGAAGCAGTCCATTCGAAACAGACTGCTGTGTCGGTCCAATAAAGGTTCACGGTAAACGCCGTTTACTGCCTGTTATGACCCGCTGGTCAACGATAACGAGAATGGCTAGCGCACGACTATACGAATCACGGACACGTAGCACAGAGCGTAACGATACCCGAAAACCCCAGAAGAACACAGAAAACCTTCAGTCGAGAATGTATTTGCTCTCAAACCAAAGGTAACATAGCAGACCAGCGTCTGCGTATATATAGTCTTTGAACAGCCTTGAAGAATCCCACCTGAATTGATGCATTAAAAGTGGGATGGGCCAATCAGAGACGGAGGAGAAACGTGCGCCAAAATTAAGTTTTAGCACGTTATGGCGCGAAAAAGATAAAATTCAAAATCACAATTATTTTTCGAAGATATCTCGAAAAATAAACCATTTTGGGGGGAGTACACATTCCCCAACACTGCCGGATCACAGCGAATTTGATAAGGCAGAAAACACAACGTGTTTAACCCGAGTAAGATTTGTGCAGTGTCTGGAGTTTTGACTCATTGGAGTTTAAGACCTAGAGGGATCCGGTGACTTTGCCGGTATTCCAAGTTTGTTTGTTAAGCTTTCCTCATCACAGGTCGGATCAGTTTCCCAGTTCCAGCGTTCATGATCGGTGTTTGGTAAGCTTAGTGGTGAATCGGCAGCGGGCATTATGATTGTTCGAGTCCGCACGTGTAGTCCAATAGGATCAACATTTCCAGACTAAGCCAAGCCATTTATAACTCACAGCTGCACGATCAATGAGACCGGCCCCACTCAGGTGAGGAAGGGCATCGAGTTGTACACTGGTGTGCATGGTGTCTGAACTTACTACTTATCAGGGCTAACTGTTGCCCTGCACAGAGCGGTGGTGATTTCACTATTGTCTGGGCGATTTGGTGTTAGCTTTAATTTGCCACTTAAGTGCGATTTAGCACCGCTCAAACGACAGTTCTGTGTTTTAATACCTCTGACTAACACACCGGTGTTCGAACCACGTCTGTCAAGGTAGATCAACTAACTCCATGAAAGAGGCATTCAGCGTGGTCACTGTCACAGTCAGTGAGAGTGCAAGTAGACACTAGGAAGTGACGTTGGAGATTCTTCTGTTTCGATCCGAATCGGATAGAGACGTCTTAATGGCCGATCTACCTTCTACGGGATCTCTTTCTGTCAGTACGTCTTAAGTC
>LOND01007840.1:6858-21583 GCA_014220965.1 Paragonimus kellicotti | reverse complement strand
TGGTAAGGGCAATACAGATACCCTGGCTCATAGCATGTCCAACTGATGACACGACGAGTATCATGTACGATTCAACGTAACGGTGCCCCATAATGGACTTCTCGTGGTTCACCGAACACTTGGCAGCGAGTGATAAGAAACCCTATTTACCTGCCTACTTAACAGTCATCTAGTCACTGGAACTTTCTTGTGTAACTAATTCAGCTTAAAGCATGACTGATCAATCTTTAGGCATATGACCAACTATCCACAGCTGTGGGACGGACCGTACACCTAACATCAGAACTTCCCTGTGCGTTGTCCACTATGCATCTAAGAGATAGAAAATTGAGAAGTTGAGACTGTGATGCTGTGCCCAGTTGCTGAAACTCGTCAGCACAACATATGACAATCCCGTCGTCTTAACTGGGCTGCACGATTGGGTCCCACGTACTGTATGGCATTCAAGCAGTCAGTGGTCGTTCTATGCAGGCCGGATGGGACACATTTCTCCCATCATTTGTTCTGAGTGTTTGTACGCTGATGTAGCTTCTCTTGTTGACAATATGGGATATCTCTTTCCTGTACATTTAACCGTGTAAAACTTACCGAAATTCGAAGATATTGCGGACCACTTACTTGATTTAACAGGATCGACCATTCTATCAGGTAGTTTATTTCTGTGGGTCAACTGTTGTCTTATAACCTCGGCAGAACATTTCTGGAGTTGCCTAGTCTTCCGAAGTCGTGTGACGTTGTAAATCTCAATATTCCACTATGACGCATGAGAAGTGACTATCGGCCACAGTATCGTCAAGGCCCACGGCTACTACTTGTCGGGTTCTCTAGGTTTAAGTTTTTCTACGTCTCACATCGGAGACAAAGAGACAGCATAGAAGGAGAGTTTTGAGGAAAATGTCGTCCAACAACTCAGATATGATTAACATTCAGAAAGAACTCACGCATAAATGGAAAGTATATTGAAGGTACTCTGTGAGAATACAATTTTCAGGATAGTACTAGCCATGTCTTATGCTTAACAGAGACACAGCCTCCTCATTGCAGTCTTGTAGATTCCATTCGTAAACTGATTCTTGAGTGATATCAAACACAATGGAGCCGCACAAGTTGCATGTGATGGTCGAACAAAGAATCGGCTCATTTTTTGTATTTTAAACTCACGGTGGATTTGGAGAATTGGGGAATGAATCTGTTGGATATTACTGAATCTGGTGAACAGTTCCTTTCGTGCTACATAGCCCTGAGAGAAAGTTTACAATAACGTTTGAATGGGTGACCAATTTTTTTAACCGATACATTCATGTCGTGAATGTAAAATTCAGGAAACGTTTATTAGTATTTGACATCTAACCAAAGTATGCTTATAAAAAGTCACCCAACTTTATGTTTGGAGTAAACCGTCATAACGACAGGTTTGTTTTGAAGTCCTGATCAAGATTACCTTGCACTTTGATAAGTTTTGTTCGATTAACAAAGGAAGTCATCAGGACTGCTAAAAAAACAGTCTGTCATCGGAGCCATGGAAATGTTGGTCCTATACGGGAGATAAGCGAATATTTACCAGGAATAAAGTTGCCGCCACTTGACGCCGATAAAAAGAGTGTCTTGTCCATATGACAGCGTCAATAGGAAAAGTGAAAACCTACGCCCTCATATCCGAAGCACGAGAGTGGGTTGACGGGACTGCGTGAGAGTTGAGCAAAAGGTAGGAACGTCGTCAGCAACAGTCACTCCACCAAACATTCCCAGAATGTGAGCAGACCAGGTGAGAGTATTTCCCACCCCGTTTGCCGAATTGACTAAGAAAAGGACAGGGTGGCTGGAAGAGTGCTGCCAAGAAGCAATCAGACACGCACTATAAGGAGTGCTAACGGAAAAAGTTCTTTGGGCAAAACAGTAGAGGTTGAACCGACACACACGTCAAGTGACTCGCTGGCGACATTGTAGGCTACCGGAAGTACGGAGGAACTTATTAGACAATCACCAGAGTACGAGCAACTTAAGGTTCGAATCCCCTGCATAGCGCAAGCCGACCGAAGATAAATATAAAACAAGCTATTCGATACATATCTGCATTTCTGGTTTTGTTTTAGTTGTGGCGAAAGTCCTTAATTGCATTTGTAAGTTCTTACTCACCATGTGCAGACCCAGAATTTGGAGCCAAGTTTATTCGACTCATGAACGTGCAGTTCCATAAATGAATTCTCCACAGGTATGAACACACGAGGAACATCGAAGGACAACGAAGCCGCTGCAGAACAAATAATGACACGTCTGTAACTGACGGACTTGAATACACGCCACCCAGGTCGAGATCGTTAATCTTAGAGGAGCGTGCATGAAATGATGAATTTGCACACGTTGCTTGAGTTAAACAGAACACATATCACGTATCGCCATAAATCATATTCGTGTACCTGAAACGATAGTGAACCATTTTTTCTCCATTCCGAACAACCGAGGTTGGTTATGTGCTATCAAGGATATCTTACAATAACCTAGAAACCTCAAACAGAATGGCGCGACTAACAAGTATTAAATGATCGGACAGATTCAGGGGATGGCCATTTAAAATATGGCAAGTGTTGTTATTATTGGTTACACCAACCATACTGATAAGTACGAGTGCGAGCTCAGCCACGATCAGTCGGATGAGGAAATGAAATAATAATTTGCTACTCATTTACTATAGCACTACGTCACAAAGAGAACAGTGTTCTAGACAAAGACGAGCTTCTAAGTATCTAAAGACAGAGGACAACATCACCTCAGGATTTGTCTGTCAAAGTGACCTGAGTCAGTGTACTGCAGCATACATGCATCATTATAAGTTGTCTGAACATCATCGATCCAGCGCGCAGTAAAAATTTCTTTCCTTCACATGGATCCGTCCAACCGTGATGAGATTGTAACCGAATTAAAGACGATTTTCGTAAATCGATAAGATGAAATAAACAACTGTTCTAGAAAAAAACTACAGCAAGTCATACCGTAGACTTGCACCCAAAGCCAAGTTTTACTAAGGAGAAATACAATGGGAATTGTGGGTAAAACGGCTCCTTCAAATTCTGCTTTCCACGAGTGCTAGAAAAATTACGTTCATTAGACATTCTTCTGTACAGCAACTCAAACTACGTTTGTCTAAAGTGAACGCTGATTATTCGTTATGTGAAACAATTTATTTCGAATCAATCCTTTATTGGTAACATTCCCTTGAAACTATCGCCTTTTGTATCAAAAGACCCACCTATAACTATGGTTAAGGAGGAAAGCCTTTTCTTTTCGTGCAGTTGTAAATTGCAATTTTTACCCACCTCTGCTGATTCCAATAAAAGTTAGATGGACTTCAGTCGCATGTTAGGGCTCAATTTAGTTGGATTGTCAGCCACAGCGGACGAATCTATCACGCACCATCCGTCACTTTTGAATAGGTAAAGATGTAGTTTTCTAATCAAAATGCACACGCCTTTGGACAGCATTCTATAATCCTTATCTGTTAAAGTGTGACAATTCGGAATTCAGGAATTCAATCAGTTACCTCCATCTGAAGGTGAGAAAGTGTTCTTATTCGATGCCACCAAAATTTTAAAAAGTTCGAAATTAATCTCTGCTTCTCAAAACGGTAAAATATATCATCTTAGGACATCCAATGAAAGTATTTTGTCTCGTTTAGATATAATTTTGGGTGATCAGATAATTGATCTGTCTGGGTTCATCCAACGCTGTGTTCATTCCGCCTTTGAAGAAAACTAATTACACTCTGTAATAAACTCGGTTTTGTAAATTTGCCAATATTTTTAAGATTGTATGAAATCAGTTCCCTTGCTATCTTTTCGTTTGTCAATATTGGTAATCTTGTAGAAACCTAAGGCATGTTCAAGCTACCGAAAAACACTTGTTTCATGCACATGGGTTATTAATCCATCTGGGTCAAATTTAGGTAGCACAGCCTATGTTTTGCGTTTTGGCAGGAGCGTTTATGGTAGAATAACATTTTATGCGGAGCGAATCATTACCACAATCAGGCAGACGATCCTATGGCGTACTTGCAAATAACCTCAGTTGAAAACCGGTTTTTACAAGTAACGAAATAGTCTGGTGATGCAACACAGAAACGTGTCCACAAATAAGCAGTCGTCTCAAATTTTATTTTTATTCACGTTTATTCTAAATAAGGGTTGCTTGTAGGTAACAAATTGGGTAAACCGCTTGTATAGCAAAAAACACATTTCATAGGCAAACTTTCAATAATTATCATCGAAATTCAGTGGTTGTATCTTGTGTCGATAATTTGTTCATTAAAATTATGCGTACGATTTCATGATTTTTTTCAGTTAGGTATGAATCTAGTGAAATTTTGGAACGAGTTGCATTCATCTGTGTCTTCGCGTTCATCCCCGTGATCATGATGTACCAAAACTTCACACGTGAAACTTCTCGGATAGTTAATTTTGAAGTTCATTATGGGTGAAGTTTGTCGGAAACAGGATGCAAACTCCGCAGGGTCTTCTATAAATTAATTTCACGCGCCTGATTTAACTGTAGAACATACGTATTGTGTACACTATCCGTGTTGAGTGGCGCTCAGTTGGCGTACATGCAATGAAGTTAGAGGAATTTTGTTTCATCTCAACTTTCTTGTTGGAAGTCATAAACATGTGCATTTATTGACTGTAGATAGAGAGCTGTGAGTACCGTTCGCTCCGTTCGAAGAACTCACCTATGATTTCAATGACCGCGATTGAACACAGCTGTTCACCAGTTGCTGAACTGCATCGCTGTCGATACGAGTAGATAACATTCGTACTAACCAGGACGAGATAAACTAGTTCCGGTTTCGAACTGCTCAGGCTGTGAAAGATATAAGGAGAGGAATAATAGAGAGAGAAGGTAAACGCACGGCCCAAGGAAGTCTAGCCTACGATTTTTTTGTATAGATAGATGGTCAGATAGTCAAATTACTGAGCAGTTATAATTCATACGCTGTTATTCACATTCTATTTTTGATGACCCAGGAAAACTGCAAAATGAGAATTTTTAAGCCGACAAAATATAATTATTTTAAATTATCACGTTTTGAAGCAGCTTTGTCTTAAATGATATTGAGAGAGAACTGTGGGATAGTTAGAAAATTTTATGCAATACATGCACATGAGCCGTATAAGCTGTTCAACGGAAGTAAGGAAGTAAACATTTTTTCATATATCGATTAACGAATGTTACGGTGAATGAACGAAAAAATATTCGGAGAACATGTTTGACTCAAGAACAGAAGAGATCTATAAAACAACTGTCAAACACATTTTGAAGTTACAGCAATCCGTGGTTCTTGAGTAATTATTTTTAGGATGATCTGGTTAAAGTTGGTATCGAATTCCCACGTGTGTTTATTATCCGTTAACATTAGTTAGAAGACTAAACACGGTTTACTGTGGAGTCAATCCAGTTGTGACAACTTGTCAGTGTGAAGTAAGAGGATTCAAAATATTTGTCATATCGTTTACTTGGCTAACCTGTGTAGGCGCAAGTCGCTGGATATACACGAACGGTTGCTTATTACGCTTCAAATAAGACTGCCTTCCTCATCTGTAGTAAAATGATTCCTTCGAAGCGGATGTCGTTTTCAGTTGTCCGGTAGAACCTAAACCGCGTGAGTTAAGCGAGTTTCGTAGAGTTTCCAGCAGCATCGTCAACCGACCTTTTCCAACCATTACAAAGCCCGTAAAACTTGCAACGAATTCACATAATCTATTATTTCAACCTAAATTATGTATTCCGACCATCCAGTGTGCTTGCAAGACACAAAACCAGATGTAAGCTCTTTGATTTCTACTTTTTTTGAGGGTTTCCCTTACATTTGCCTAAATCTGTGTGGTTAATGTAATATTACGCTTACTGATTAAGCGTTTATTATAAGAAAACCAGTATGTAGGCATCGTGCGTGTAACGGCAAGTCCGAAACTTTCACACATTTACCGTGCTGCCGTTATCGTGTAAGAATGCACCTCCGGTACGAGATACTCAAATCTCAGGTCACTACGACTGACTTCAAACTGCCACAATCGAAATCGGGCACTCATTTACATATCCAATCATTTTTGTGTTCCTAAAATTTAAATATTGCATTACACGTCATGGGCCATCAAGCAAAACTTCTGAAACGTACAATCTCATGGAAAGGAATACTGATCGCAAAGGTGAATTCTCACTTTTGTAAGGTCAACGTACTTCGCTCTGGAAGGAAAATGAATGTGTCTGCGGGTTTATACTAAACTACCTGATGAGATTTTTGTAATTCTTTACAATAGATATTTTATTCACTGAAAATCAGTACCACGTGTCAACAGAAAAAGTTGTGATTGGTTTGGGAATCGTTTAATGATTCTACTAGCATCTTCTACCGATACTTCAAGATTATTAAAACTACTATGAAAGAGGACCAAAAATGCCACTAGGACAAATAAGCCAGTGTGTAAGCAAAAAGATGCAAGGATGGATTGTAAAAATAGTCTGTCAACTGAACTGATCAGTGTTGAAACACATGTGACATCCTGTGATAATTATCCTTGACTCTCAGGCCTAGTTTGTAAGTACAATTCATCATAATCCTCTATTGTAAAACGCATTGAAGTCGTCTGCCTTAGTCTGAAAACGTGTTTTGTTTGTGATAGTTTGGAACAGAAAAAAGTCTCGTCTGATTTTCTATGCTATAGTTAATATTCATTATGTTGTTTCTGTGCGCCGTAGTATACAAAGTATGTTCTTCAGAGGTTGTCCCTAAATTCTGACACTATTGACACGGACTGACTAAAGTATGCTAGTATAACCGAGAGCATTCAGAAGCACACATTTTACAGCTTAGTTTGCATTGCTGAGGTTTCAAGCCATCTGTATAGCTGTAAATTTTTGACGGTGGTAAATTTTCCAATGCAGCCGGCTAGTCAGTCCATTACTGTGCCATTGACTTCACTTGGTGGCTTGTTCAAATTATCACAAGAAAGCGCCCGTTCAAATTAATAGTTAAGTAGTGAACAATAGATCAACCTCAAGAAGTCGTGGTCGCAGTTCAAATCTTGTGAAGTAGTGGCTAGATCCAAGAAGAAACAAACCCGAGTTTAATGCCCCCTTTGGAAACAGGTGACTAAAATTCCCATGGAGAAGCAAATGCTGCAAACAAATGAGTGATGAACAACGAATATCAATCAACCGCTTCACTTTTTATTGGCAAACAAAGGAAGTTGTTCGGGAGTCTAGTTGTTACTGTGTCTTGAATGTATCCGGACACTCTTAATCGAATGAAACCATTAGGATTTCTGTTCCCCGGGGCGAACTAAAACTTCACTCATTGTATTTGTTTTTGTTGATAGACTGTTATTGCTTTGTGAGAATGCGCCTGGATATGAAAATAGAAGAATGTCAAGGAAAATATCGGGAAACCATGTCCTAAGATGCAACGCGCATACAATTAAATCAGCTGAAGTTGGTAGCTAGCTTTACAATAGAGTGAACCTTCCAGAAGCATAGTATCATGTATTCTTGGTGATGGAGTATTTAAAGCAACTGACATTTCTGTGTACCACAGATGTGTTCGGTATATTGTGTGTAATTCAGCTGTTATTAGTGATGTGTCGTGATTCTAAAATGTCTGTATGACAGACCATCTAAAAATTAACCTGTATCGTCAGTGTTGGAATTCGGGCTTGTGCACACATGGGTGTTTGGGAAACGGCGAAATTGCCCTGTAACAGCACGGGCTTCTATTTAAACAGTGGCAGACGTACTGGTAGTGGCACCATACAAATTACACTAGTGTTATTTTTTAACCTTATATATATGCGTTATGTACAGAAATCTTTCGTCAGTACGAGCTAAGTAAATCTTTGCTTCACATCACAACATAAAGACGTGGGCACCAAACTGCACCCTTGTCTACTTGGACTATACTCAGTGATATGCATTTCATATTTGCCTGTGTGGAAAAGGAAAACACAACACTTTTCCAATTCTCCTACTCTCAAATCTACTTCTTCTGTTGCGGTTGGTCAGGTCTATCGGCAACAGTTGGAAACGTAATACTGGCGACCCGTATACTGTTAGGCATCAAAGTTCTTACAGGTCGAGTATACTTACAACCAGCGGCGTGTTGTAACGGTGCTGAACGAGTACAAACGACAATTGAAAGCTGAGTGTACAGTGCACGTATAACATCATTTTTATCAAGCGGAGAACGTGACAACTTGAAAGAAGAAATACGTGGCTTGGTCACAGGCTTTGGCCACTTTACCGCCCTGCTTAAAAGAAACGAACTCTAGATCGGAAGACCTTCTTGAAGCTGAACGTAACATCAGCAACTTTTGAACGCGAGATTTTTGGTGATCATCAACAGTCCGAGCATATCGGACTTTAATATGATGGCGTCCTACTTGGTCCACTTCAACTTTCGTCAACCTGCAGTCTAATTCCTTCGCGAAGGGATCACGAAGAGTTCCAGCTAGTATCGGGTGTCCATAGTAAATGCGATTCATCACTGTCCAAATGCGATATCTCTGATGAATGCTCAACTTGACAGATTTGCAGAGTTGGATAGGCATTCTTACCGTACGCCTCGCAAAACCTTCAAGATTTGACAATACGGAATCAAGAAACAGTCAATAAGGCATCATTATTTTAATTCGGTCGGTTCTAAATGGTGCTAAGTGGAACGGAATTCATATAGTTCCGTGTGGGGCTACAGCTGCAATGTACCGTCACCAAAATCAGAAAATCTTCTCGTGTCCGGTGTACTATGTCAGAAGAAGACTATTTACTATTGGAAACCCGTGAAAAATCTCCTAAACTATACATCAGCACAACTGTGAGCGCAGCCTACCATGAAACCGTGTGTTAATTGGGAGCAATCAGGAGTGCCATATCCACTGAGATCCCTTGGAATACAAGGGCTTTCCCGCCCTGCCTTGCAACAGTGATTCTGGACGACTTATCCGGGAAGGAGAGGTGGAAAATAATCACCGATTTATTGGTAGATGTGAGTGGTGAGTGGGAATCTTCAAAACTCACCTGTCGAAAACCCTGAGAACAAAAAAATAATATTCATCTGGCATTCCAACATTTATCTCATTTATCTCACCTCCCCCCCTCAAGGGAAACAGATGCATCCGTGTTCCCAAACAGGTTGTGATGTGTGATTTTCAAGAAACATGCATGGTTGAGTAGACCGCTAAGCGTTAGGATGGCGGCGTGACTTCTACATTAGGTGACAAGTTTAACGTTACATCTACTTTCTGACAGAATTAATCTTCCCCCACTGCACCTCACTTTTTAGTCATCTGTCCAGTTTCCCATACATCAACATCTCGCAAAATGTATTCTGTTGAGTATCCTTTGATGAGCCGTCGACCTCCTTGGTTGGATGAGACTAACAAGTGTTTAGTTGCACGCCACGGCTGTCATACAAAAGTTCTCATGAGTTGAAATGTTACAATTGCTGGGGGTTAGGAGAAACTGGTTAAGTTTTCTCAATGCCCAACATAGTATAGTTTGATGGGGTTGTCGCTGGTCCATGTAAACATTCCTTTGGTGGAGATGGATAATACAACTCTTACCAGCAAAATCCATATATTTTGTATATGGACAGAGAAACTGCATCAGCCATGTTTATCCGTGACGGACACTTACAATCATGTTTGCTACAATTTTGGACATGAACGTTGTTTAGTCGGTTGTTTCCAGGCCAGAAAAGTGCGTGATTCTAGTCACAAAACATGGTGTCTTTCGAAGTATGTGCCCTCATTTTTAGACGCATATTGTTCGCTTAGGTGATGTTCGTTGAAAGCTAATGTTCTTTCAGATTTATTCGCAAACAATTCTAATTTACGACTTAATTAGCAACAGCTCTATCGTCGTTGACATAAATTGTGTGATTTGCTCTGGAAAAAGTAGTAATAACGTTCGACGCTTGTTGAAGACAACTTGCATTAATTCTTAGACGTGCGCTCGCTTTACCCTCTCTCTCACTCTCTCACATTTACACAACTTCATTCTCAGGTGAGAATGCGCGGCTGTGGCTCCCTAGTACTGATACTCGTAAGATTAGAAATAGCCAAACGGTGCAGAATCATGATCCGGTAATCAAGGACACTGAAAAAGAAGTCGGTAGTTCAGTGTCTTGTCTAATTCACGAACATGAGTTCGTTTTTTGCAAAATTTGGTCAAATAGGGAATAACTCGAGACGAATAAGACTAAGTAAGTGCAAGTAGATATTATTTCTACCGAAATCCATTTGAAGCGGAAGAAATTGATTTAGGGAGATTCGAACAAAGGTGATGAGTTGTGTCAGATAAGACGTATTGTCGAAAACTGTTAAATGGTTCGAAACAATGAAATCAACCGATGGATTAGGGAAAATATGTGTACAAGGTAGTAGGCGTTTTATGGATCTATCGAAACATGTTATACTGTTTGACGACTAACCATAAAAATGGCTGACTAACAGTATTTGCAGCATGGGAACACATAAACTGTGACAAATCGACTGACAAAGTGACGTGAACTTTAGAGAAAATTTAAACGCTCGGTATAAAGTGAGAGCTGTTTAGCTTTTTCAGTAACATCAACAACATGCAGTAATCATGACATGCTGTTACTTAAACTAATCTCAACAAATTTAGCAAAGGGATATCTCGATCTACAGGCTCGTTTTGTGAATAACGGGATGTACCTGATATTCTTTTATAAGCACAGACAAAATATTGGCGAATTTGGATATGTCAAAAAAAACAGAGTGAAGGACACTGACGAACTTGGTAGTTGGAATACAATGACAAACAGGGCAACAGAAGATAACCGGGCCGAGCTCTAATGTTCACCATTATACAATCGACATATGCGATCACAAATGTGTGATGATGTGCTGAAATGGATATAATGTAAAGTAAGAATGAGAACAGAAAATTGATCATACCGCATAAAACTCTCAAGCCATAGGCGAATGTATTGGATCTCGATCACCAGCTTGGGTCAGATGGTGTTGATTCTTGAGGTAATCATATAAAACGTTTAGGCATTCTGTATGCATGACGGGCTGGCCATGGCACTCTGACCGCAATGTAATGACAACATCACCGATGGTACACTTAAGTTCTCTTATCCATACTTAGTACCAGATCCTGGAAATAGAGTGATATTTCATATTAATACGTACGTAATCTGTTCGGAATCGCCCAAACGAATCAGTTGTAGCCGTAAACTCTACGCGCGCTCAACTAGAGATGCTGAAAACGGATTCCTGTAGGCTATGCACAAATATAGCATCTTTCACAGGATGTAAGATTATGCCTATGTATTCATTAGCACAAGTTGTGACTCTCCATTTCCAATCAGCTCCGTGTCATGTTTTCTATATAACGGCTGCCAGACTGGAAAGTAGAGACTTCGGTAGCCATCGCCTGTACACGTGTAGCCAAATGCTAAATGATCAACACTCGGATGCAAGTTACGACCCATAACTATGTGCCTGCATGATTTATAACAGATAATCTACGCCATGATGCAATTTTAGTACACAAAAGCAAAAATATGATGCGTACAGCTTAGGCTCAAGCTTCACAAACGTTCTCGTTCAAGTTGAGTAGCTTTTGGTGTGGTTTATGGAGGAGAACAACATCACTTCAGTAATTATATGTTTCATACAGCTGCGCTTGCCAACCTTAGCCCCCTCGGACCGCTCACAAAAGCCGCCGCTACACAGAACGACGTCTACTGCCTCGTCGCTTATGCCCCAACCAGTAACTATTTGATAATCGTTACACCTCCCGCGTTGCTGAAGTTGGGACGGTGAGGACAAGCATACGAAATTGCTGAGCGGTCTGCTCCGAAATTCTTGCTGGTCACACGACTTATATTTTGAATCTTTCGGGTGTCAGGATAGACAAAACGGTACATTCTAATGATACACTGGATTACTGCCACGTGAATATTTACTAGACTGGGAAACATTTTACAACGATCTTTTCAGACGAAAAAGACAGCGGATGAAATGCAGTTTTATTACGAAAGCATATCGTAGTCCTCTGGGGCGATCTCCTTCAGCGGGAATTAAGATCTCGGGTCGTTGGGATGTGGCGCAAAGAGTATAGTAGTGTCTTAAAGTGTGCGTGGAAAATTGTGACGAATAGTAAGCGGGAGCAGTTGCTTATGCCGATTTTAAATACTTCTTTGTTAGTCACATGAATCTTTTCTACGCTCTTCAAAGCTAAACGAAACCGAACAATTTATAGCGTTTACTTACTCATATGTGGTATATACGACCGTACTAAAACCCCCGTTCTCTTCTGCTATATAGAAAAACTAATTACCTCAAGTAATTACTTCAGCGCCGTCCTTATCACCCCTCACTGCTTCGCACAGTCCGCGCCTATAAGCGTTCAAATGCGTTCAGCATGCTTCTGGTTCTGACAAATGTATTCGATGTTGACTTTGTACGTTTTGTGGTGGCTGACGCTAAACGTGGACGTGGTGTTCATATCCACACATGATGCCGACACAGCGGGGAACGTCTTCTGTCATGTACATTGAACGTTCTTTGTCTTAGGAATAACAATCAACACGAAAGCCGAAAGAGGGACCATGAAAGATGACTTGCCAATGGAACACATGCGAATAGATGTCATACTTTGTAGGTGTGAGATTTCACACGAGAAAATTAGTGCCCTCCCAATGCCGTGCACATACACAAACAGCACATGACAGTTGTATTATGACGAGAGCTGTGTTGTCAACGGTGTACTGAGGTGTGTAGCATGTTAGATGGGAAACTATCGTTCACTATTAAACACAGCGGTGGGATGTGCGGTAGTCTAGACGTGTCCTCGCTGTGACTCGAAATAGGAACAGCAGTAACTAACAAACAATTTGACGATTAGTCTTGTCCAGATGTCTGCAAACCAAACCAATGCCTAAGTCTAGGTAAGCAAATGATTATAGTCAAATGTCATAGAACATCGTTCATTCCGCTTCGACGTTATGTTCATGTTTAAAGCGAAACAGGCCAAAAGGGAAAAAACGCAAAACACGTTTTTTTATTTAAGCTTTTCGGTGTGTGACAGAAATTAAAACAAAGATCATAACAGTAGTTTTATTTTGCATCATTTTTTAAAGGCGCGCATTTGAAAGATCAGAGCAGATGGGAGCTACCGGATTGTGATGACACGAGAGATTAGAAGCAGAGTACGTTTACATTGGATTGGTTGTCCACTGATTTCAAAAGTTTTACAACAACAAGTCGTAGGCGAAAAGTTAAGACACCAAAACCAGGTACACTTTGTTTTTTTGACCAGCAAAATGAGATACCAAAGAATTTTTACCAAATAATGTCCTGTTCAAAACCACCTTTTTCATGTATGCCCTAGAGAAGATCACCCAGATAAGACAATTCAACGATATGAAGCCGCTCGACATGTACAGGCTGGATGATGAGTTATTAAACTGACGGCGATTACCATATAAGTTGTACGCATCATTGATGTTAAGACGATTATTGTATTAGTGATGAGAAGTGCTCCGAAGTCACAGTGGGCTGGTTTTTTCGTTGGATTTCCAAATAAATTTATGTTTTTAGATGTCACACATGACTGTCTTCCTAATTTGCACTTTCTCACTCTCCTGCACATTCACACTGAGCTCAAGCAATCATCACTGTCAGATATTATTCTGGTCACAGAGGATTGACCTACACATCTATCGTTACTCACCCGTCTGGCGAACAATCAGAACGCACTTTATTGGTTTCTGTCTTTCAAACACCAAACCTGATAAGTGAGAAGCAGAGACTCAAGAACAATAAATGATTAACATAGTTGGCCTATTATGACAATCATATTAGAGCGATCATAACAACCGGCTACTTAGAGTTTGCTCATTGCTAGATCAATGCCACCCGGAAGATGATTGCATTTTATTTCTTAAAACTAAGGTAATTTCCATATGTAGCCTGTTCATAACTCATCGTCTGCTGGGTTTCCAGTGCTCGCGAACTCGACTTCAGTATAAGCAGACAAGAATCATACTGCTCTTATATGCATACATATTTCAGTTGTTTTACTTGCCTCAATCTGAATTTTCTATGTCAACTCTCTTTTATTGGAAATGACTCATTAGGTCCACAAAACCTGATGACTTGGCCAAGTCATGCAGACAAAACGCTGTAGTCAGCTGCTTAATCTTTAACAGCTGAACCGAGGAATGTCAAAGAAAAACGTCACCCGAGGAGTTCAGCCATCGGAGATGCCACGTTGTTAGGTTAATGTTGCATATCAACGTTAAGCCAAATGAGATATCTGAAGCTCACCACGAGTAGTTGGAGTTATAACCACTCGTCAGTTGACTGTCCATTCAATCGCCGCTGATATTCTACGGAAAATCCTGTCTTGTGAAGGCATTCGAGCAGACGAGAACGAAAAAGCCTTCCGAATTTTCGTATAACTGAAAGTACTCCGGAATTCGGCTCTCTATTCACGGGCCAACCAAAGAAGTTACAAGTTTTCGCGTTTCTGACCTCTCCGTCAACTTAAAGGTGTTATCAGGAATTTTGTGGGGATGGGTCTGTGGAATATGAACCAGCAGAGAACAGACACCGAAGAAAACGTTTCTTAGGTTCACTGCTACATGAGGAAATAACTGAGTTCCAGCCACCAGGTGAGCATTCGTTTCGATAATTCCATCCATAAT
>LOND01007838.1:0-21685 GCA_014220965.1 Paragonimus kellicotti | reverse complement strand
GGAAAACTGAGAATCATAATCCAACTGACGAATTCTTCTGGGAATACAGTTTTCAGAATTAGTAGACAATACCTGTACCTAACGGCTTGTGATCCGTGTAAATACAAAAATTGCTACCTTCTACAAAGTGTTGGAAATCTCTGATGGCGAGAAAAATAGCCAGCAACTCTCTATCAAGGGTGTTATAGCGTGACCCAGCAGGCTGCAGTTTCAGATAGAGAAACGAAAGTGGTTACGATATTCCAACACAGGTTAAGGTAGGACGGCACGGACGGCAAAGTTTGAAGCGTCTGTGGATATGGAAAGGATTGGATTGGGTCGGTAAAAATGTAACATTCTCAAAAGCCGGCGAAGTTGTTTCATGTAAGATGGATGTGGAAAATCGGTAATTGCCTTCACCTTGTCAAACGATGGGGAGATGTTGCTTGAATCAATAGTGTGATCTAGAAATTTTATGTTTCACTGTCCGAACAAGCGTTCAAAACTCAGGTGAAGATGATTCAGATGGTCTTGCGAATTGCTGCTTACAACTGATAGGTCATCAAGTTGCGCAAAAATCGAAATTATTTAGTACCTGACGAATAAACCTCTGAAATATTTGAGCTGCGTTTCACAATCCAAATGGCATGCGAGTAGACTTAAAAAGACAGAATGGGGTCGTGATTGCAGTTTATATAATGTCGTCTTATTCAACAGGAATATGAAGATAGGCACGGACGGTGTCTATGTTTGCTATGGAAGTTTGCTGTGAAACATGAATGTGAGGCAGGAGATATCGGTTCCGTAATTTCACATTGTTCAGTGCACGATAATTACCACATGGCCGCCAGTCGTTGTTCCTCTTAGGCAACATGTGCAATGACGATGCGTATCCACTCTTTGAGGGTCGAATGAACGTTGCGATCAACTGTGGTATTAACGTGAAATTGGTCAAATAACAGGCTATTAATCAGTAATCTAAAATATCGCCTGACAAGTTCAATGAGATAGGAGATTTCGACTTGTCTCAGAAGTTCTAATCGCCAGATTATCGACTGAAGTTAACAGGACAGTTTCTGTGTCTCAAATTGAGACTACCGAGCAAAATGATAATTACTCGCATGCGAAACCGACTGAGAGTTCGGATGTTGGTCGTGCTATTGTGAATCCAATGGCACAGCGGTCAATACGGTTGTTTCATGAAAACGTGCCCTGTATTCGAATCGGGACCATGGGAAGGACATGCATTACTGACGAACTCAATGAAATGGAGGTTAAACATTCCGGGATAGGAAATTGCAGACGGAGGTGGTAAAATGAACGATTGACCAATACCTATTTGGAGTCCACTAAACGTTGTTTGAATGAGTGGAACTATGAGGAACAAATTCGAGATGTCACTAGCGAATTCAACAGAACAGAGATAGACAGAGATGGAGGACAGTGGAATACTGTTCATGTGATCATCGATTGGCGTCAACGGGACAGTTCACTGTGTCTAATCTGGAAGCAGTCGGAGAATTATACAGTGGTTTCTCCGAGTAGAATTTTGGGATTCAGGACGTCTTACTAACGTAGACAGTTTTTTCAAAAAAGTTCATCTCATTTCCGTCGTTATGCGTAGAACACTACTGTTGGTTTGTAATTGTTTCACAGCACTCAAGTGTTCCAACTTTGGATAACTGCAAATTTGGTGTCGCGTGCTGAGCTACCCAATCGAGAAGAACCAGAACAGGAGTCTGGGCGGCACCAAGCAGTCTCAATTCGTTGGAAAAACAGCATCTTTTACGGAGGAACAACAGTGTTTACAATTGCTATTAAACGACAAACGTTCTAACGCTTTGATTGACCTTTCGCTGTTGTTTTGTTCCACGACATTGCATCTAGCATCTCGGTTGTTTGTAACAGATATGCATTCTGATGAGTAGTCTGGAATTTGGCTAATTTCAAGTTGAACATCACCCACAATTGATCGCAGCTGTGAGGTCAATAGGGGCGGATTCCTCATGAAAGCGTGGCGGGAGTTCTAATCTCGGCCGTGGCAAGGATATGCATTACTGACGAGCACTAATGTGAGCGAAACTCGAGTCTAGTGCTTGTTTTCGAAAGGATCGATAGGGAAGCCTATGGAAATGCGATAGCTGCGATCAATTGTGGGTGTCAACTTGAAAATGCATTCAACAGCGATTTGAACAGCCATTTTCGAGGCCCACCCTTTCCACTGAAACCATAATCTTCAGGTTATACTAACAGTCCGAAATGCACAACAAAATCTTGTTTGTGAGACCAAGTTCAGATATGTGCAACCCGGTTCTAAGGCAAAACAACTCGCGAATTTGCTTCCACTTGTCATATGGGAAGTAGCGAACGCGTCTCCTGAACACACTTCCATTGTTTGGTGCAATTGAAGACCCAAGTGTCAATCCAAATGTGTTGATCCTCTGAGCTGAGAAGATTCGTCACTTCTATTTGCATTCCCCATTCCACTCACCAGCCTGATGTTAAGTCCTCACACATACATTTCACTGAACTGATTTACCGTTGGTCGTCTGCGGTGTGGGTAGTCGTTCCTGACCTAGCCTACTCGCATGACGGTTCATCTTCGACCTTGCCGGCCCCGTTCGGAATCCATTGGTGCTGTTGGACGAGACTATCGTCGTTAACGGTTGAGGTTTGCTCACTGTTATTATTGATGCGTTTCTTTAATAATACCGTAGAAATACTTTGGTCCAATCCTGTTTCTATTCGGGAATCCGTTTTCGGGTTACATTTAACTGAACGATCACACGTGGATGGTTGTGGTGTACAATCAACGCATCTTCCCGCTCGATGTCGCCTCGTTACTTGCAAACGTATACTTACCTACAAGATACAGTAGACTACCCATGCGACTGTGCCGAACGTAGGAGTAAACAGGTGGACATCCCAAAGGATGAGCTCAGAGAATTACTGGTGTTCTGAACAAGTGAAGTAGAGTTCTTGCTTAACAATGAGATTGATCATCAGAGTATCGGAAAGGAAGTCGACCAACCAGTCAGTTCTCTGTGGAAGCTGACGTTTTCACGAACAAACTAAAGCCCAAACGGTTGGGTTGACCCGTTGAAGAATCTACGCTTTTCAAGTGTTACCTGAGTTATGTATTCTTCGACTTTCATGAAGATTCTGCTATGAGCAGCGTTCTGTTAGCATTTAGTCCAGCTTATAACAGCAAGAAATTCACCAGGGTTAGAAAACAGCGGTTCTATGAATTTTCTGGATGTTTGCATAGGATTGATTCGATACAGCGAAAAGCATACAGGAAGCAAAGTTGGAGACGTTATCACACTCATTTAGAAAATTTTGTTCATTTAAACAAGGGTGAAAATTCATGCGATGATCGGCGGGGAAGACGTAAATATTTCATGACATCGAGACCATGAAAATTAGGTCAACGTTTCTAACAGATGTGTTCAGCGGCAGTAGCCTCGAGGGAAGTTTGATTTCGAAGGACAACGCAAACGATGCAGCTGAAACCAAGTTTGAATATCAGGGAATGAGAAATACACGTCTATTGATCATAAGATTAAGAGGGATAATACGGTTGAAGTTATGGGAAGGAAATTCCATGAGTCAACTGAAACAAGCACAAATGCAGCCCAGTTGCGCGTGAGATACACGTTTAATCTAAGCTATACAACAGAAGAGAAAAATTGCGAAACCTCTGGACTTCGGCTGGATTCGAACCAGAGACTCACGCATTAAAATAAACCCCCAAAACGCTCTACACGAATTCGGTAACATCAACCATCAACCTACAGTCATCCGGTACAAGAATGACTCATTCAGATCGTCTCGATCGCATCCACGTGTCGTAGGTATTGTGGCCCAGAGTGTGTCTTAGGTAACAGAGACTAATCCATTGCCAACTCAGTCACTGAGACCTCGTTCAACATCAAACGAAGAATTTGGAAAAGTACATTTCTGACGGCACAAAATTGTCCTCAGATTACTTAGATGAAGAGGAATGTGTAACACTATATAGTAGGAGCTGTTTGCTATGCACCGATCAGGAATGCATTTCTTAGGGAACAACGTATTCACCTGTTTGGCTGGGCGGTCTAAGCAACGTGAATAAACAAAGTGTGATTTAGAGATGCTATTGGTTATGATGAGCAAAAACCACCTTCTGCAATCATAAATGTTTGTCTTCGCTATTTCATCATGAGGTTTGATACATTGCAGATGTATATGGACTGATTGATAACGCCGCATCAGACTAAACATCTGCAAGAACATATAACGAAGTCACGTGAAACATAAGTAAGCTTTCAAACTTTTGGTTGCAAAAACGTGCGTGCATGACAAACTACAAAGAATGCACACTAACTGTTTGAATATGTGAGGATTGTGATTGCTAACAGATGGTCGTGACAACACTTCCATAGACCGACTTTTCCCGTAATGATTGAAAGAAAATTAGATTGATTGTAATGATCTCAGAGATGCGGAATTTGACATTTGCAAACATAACTTGTAAACTCGATAAACCTGGCGAGACAACTAGAAGAATTTATCGGTGTGTGTTGAACTGGATAGTGTAAGTTTAATATAGTAAACTTCTCTTTTTTAGAACCAAACATAAGGGTTTTGTATCCTAGCGGGTTGCATACGTCTAATTGGGAACGTGTGCGAAATTAATGTGCCTACCATATAATGCAGGGTAAGTAGGCAAGCAAATTATTCTGACCATGTCTGAGATGGACAGGTATTTCTTGATACTCTTAAAACTGGTCATCACTCCCGACAGTTTTTCAAATAGTAACTTGTAGTTCATCACCTGTTTGAGTGGAACTTTTCGAGAAGAGAGAAAGTCTATTGCTCTGTCACTTCAAAGTGTTTTCATGATATCAGTCCTACCAATGAATAAACCATGTTTTCTTATCCGAATAATCTCAGCAGTTAGTGCAATTATCTAACAGAGGTATAACTGGAGGCACAAGGGTAACTAGCTCAATTTACTTCGACATTCAATCATATACCGTTAGACTAGTAGTACACATTGGTCAAGTGGAGAACGTTGTTCTCAGAAGTATCTCAGTTAGTACTTTTGCCGATGATGTGGCGAACAGGCCTGTGTGTTTTCCATCATTATGCGATTTTTTATCAATAAGAATACATAGTAAAGTGCGACGGAACACGTCCGGTTTATTGGACTGCTCCCGTCAGATGTTTAGTCAATATGGACTAACAGTGTATCGGGTTTAACAAGGTCAGATAATTATCGCTTCCTGCAACAAAGTTTCCCGGCGAAAAAACCGACATCAATTTTTACAAAAATGCAAATCTAAATTCATCAAAAGGACTGAGGCATCATAATTTGATGTCGATCATGAAAACCAAATCAAAGCTTCTTAGGGGTTCCGTTGTAAATTATTGCCATAAATGACAGAAACAATGAATGCTAAATGACAGAGTATTCCACACCCTCACGTAAGATTAAAAATTGTTGTTCCTTCCCTTTAGACCCTTGGACTTGCACTCCTCAACTTGTCATGCCTGCCCTCCTCGAATGACCCAAACCTACACGTAATCATATATTTTTCATACCCCTCTACCTATTCGGTCACCATCGCAAAATACCCTCTGAAACCCGATTCCCATCCAGCTAGGGATTTACAGCCGTCTGCAATCCCGCGCACAACTGAAAACTCACCGCAATACATGGTACTGGAAATGTTGTGGATGTAGGTACGCTATTGACTATAACACACCACCATCTTGGTTAGCGTTTCTAACCAGCGATTTGAATGATCACGAGAACCCCTATCCAGGCAGGCGACACCTACCCACTTTGCTCAGTGGAGCAGTCAGGGTCTTCATATTTCGTGACCACGTTGTTGCTTGACCACCATGTGGTTTCACCCAACTGTTGGTGGTCTCAGTATATAATGCCCGGTACGGTAAACGCTCAGCTGGCATGCGGAGTACGTGACCTAACCATCGCAGGCTGTGCAACGTGAGTAGTTGACCAATTGATCGCGCATCCCGAGCGTTCCGGAATACGCGCCGGCGAACTGCCACATTGCTCACGCGATCAGTCCACTTAATGTGGGCTATTTGGCGGAGACAACGATGGTCAAATACAGCAAGCCTGTTTTCGAACCATAGTGAAGAACAGAACGTGCACAAGCATTATACACTTTCTCTTCAACGACAACCGAACGTCTTTTCGACGCCACAGATGACGCAGGTTGGCAAAGGCAACTCGTGCCTTTGCTATCCTCGCTGATATCTCATCAGCAATATTACAAGCTGACGAGATAGTGCTACCCAAGTATGTGAAACTGTCCACAGTCTCGAGCGGATTAGCTGCAATGATGAAAGTAGGAGTGGAAATGTCCCAGTCTTGAAGCAACACTTTGCACTTTGAAGGTGCGAAGCGCATTCCATACAAACCAGCCCGGTCATTCACCTTGTTCAGCATGGTCTGCATGTCTTCGGCAGAGGGGCTAAGTAAGACAATGTCGTCCGCATACTCCAGATCGGTCAACCGAGCGCCAGGAAGAAGCTCAACACCAAGTTCACTGGACTCCTCAAGCGCACCCTCCAGAATGTCGTCCATGACAAAATTGAACAAGAAGGGGAAATCGGACACCCTTGACGAACACCACTAGAAGTGATGAACGCCCGAGACAGTTGTCCATAAACTCTCACCCTGCTTGCAGAGTGAGCATACAGTGATCTCAACAGATTCACGTATTTCCCTAGTACTCCACTGAGAAGAAGACAGTCCCAGGAAACGTTACGAGCAATTGAATCCAGCCCAGTTACGCGTGAGATACGTTAGAAATCCAGCCTTCTAAAGGAGCGTCCAGCAGATCTGAATTACTGGAATCAAGTACTGCCGTAAAAAAGACGTGTGCATCCGTCCAATAAGGAGTCATATGTGGAGATATATGTGGTAAAACTTTTGGCCTTATTTAGAATCCTTTTACTGACGACTTACACTTATACGTGACTTTCGGATGTAGACAACAAAATCGACATGGTATATTGGAATGTGTGAACTTTTCAAGGCTGTGGCATGATTTACAGCCACAGTTACGTCACCAGCGAGGTTGATGTTACCGAATTCGTGTAGAGCGTTTAGGGGTTTACTTTAGTTTGGCAGTTGTGATGAATAATACACATTTCTGCTCCAACAATTTCACGGCATTTCCTGTGCTAACCTCTGCTAAGTTAGATATACATACTGTTTCCTACTGGTAGTTCAGTTGATCTGATGTGTCTGGCAACGTTCTGAATAGTCATATTCCTAGAAATCGGCTTCGTTGATCAGGTTTACTTTGACTGTTGACAAATTGTGAGGATGGAGATGATTATTAGCACCTTCACAGGTGTACTGGAACAGAGAACCTAGAATGTGAGCACGAACTTCATTTCCTCTTGTTCGCTCAGCGACTGATTCATAAGCTAGTCACCATAGTTCGGGTTAATTGATTCTATCCATCAGCTTTCTAAAAACATAGGCTACCAGCCTTGTTAGAACAGAGGGAAAACAATCACAGTGTGTGTCCACTGACTAGTTGGAATTACCGAATGAAACGATTATGGTCTATACAATGTGACTGGTCCAACTGGAAATCCTTTCATCAAAATCACCATAGGATTGAGCTCAAGATGTGTCGATTCGAGGCCCTGTGCGATTGAGTATTGCGAAAACATTCAGTGTTGGGGTACTGTACAAAATAAACTGTTTTGACACGAAGCATAATTTATTTGATAGTAGGTTACAATGTTATGCGATACCGCGAAACGTGACTTATACATATTCGAACAGTTAATTGTTATTTCGTTACGAATATGTTAATGACTAGTGCCATCGAAATTTGTACAACTTTGGAAGGTCAAATTAAAAACTTCCATCTTCATGTCAACTTGTAAACAATGAATGAACTGAACAGTTTTGAAATTAGTGATGGTACATATGTTCATGCTTGTCTATACTTGGAACCAAGTTTCTACAGTTCTAATTGTCGGCCACTTAGAGGGGGTGGTGCTATAAAGACAAGTCCACCCAATCATACGCTTCATGCAGCCTGAGAGGTGTACTGTTAGCATTGTTACTTTTAATAGCAACTATGCAGTCAAGCTTCAAACTTCAGGTATTATGAACTAGGCTAGATTATGTGTCCGAGATGCATAAATGAATCTAGGTAATATTTTCAAGGTGCATATTAGTCACCTCGAACAAATTCGGGTTATGTGTTGGCCGAATTGGTCTCTTACGGATTGGGCCCTGATTCAGGAGTTTTAGTACTCATTAAGACTTGATAATGTTGAATAAAATATGGAAATAAAATCAAACGTAATTATATGAATTCATTTTCTGAATAAGCACGTAATTATTATCTCAATCTATAATTTTGTTTTCTGCTTTTTTTCAGATTATACCACAGATTTGTCCCATGTGAGAGAGTTTGAGGATACTACTTCCAGACAATCGTGAATGGTTATTCATGAAGGAGAACGGAGTGTATGACGTCATACACGAAAATTCATCCTCCTTAAAAACTACGACTGCTCCCTCACACTGCTGCTCCCCCTCGTTCCCTAGACGTCTCCCCTGTCTTTGGCCCTATCTAAACGTTATTTAAGTAGAAAAAGCGTATGGTTAAATTGAAAACATTGTTTTTGGAACCAGTTTTATTCCCCTTCGTAAATTTTGGAACAAAACGAATTAAGAAGAACAAACGGCTGGTAGAGTGAGAACAAGGGTTGGGTGACAAAACATTTTTTCCAACGCAATAGTTTCGAAAAACTTATTTGGCCGCGATAAATCGCTGTCCGAAGTAATGATCGGAACTCTTTGCAAATGGAACTCGTATAGTGCCGTGTCCCCATCAACAGGTGGACATTTGAAGTTCAGCCCTGGGGGACAAGAACCCAATGCCATTTCTGTTGTAGAAATCACCTTATATTGGTTCTGATAAAGTTGGCGTTGCGGCAGGTCGAACAGGCCAATCCCCGTGGGGCCCGCAAAACAGTGGGCTTATCACTGCATAGGAATTAAACTTCCACTGGTTCAATAAAACAAAGATGTAGAGGTTTTCTTATTGGATGTGATGTTCCGAGGCGCCCATTGGGGTTTACTGGAAAAGGAACAGGAACTAGAAATGGAACCCGTACGCTGTTAGAACAGTCCTTGGGTGGAGCCACAGAGGCGCAATTCGTGCTACACCTGGAGTGCCCAAGTGTGTAAACCACGTGGGTGCTCGATTGGTGTCTTTGGAAGAGAGAGTTCAGAGGATGTTTGAGCTGGAATTTGTTGAGCAGGGAATATCGGAAAAAAGAGCCCTGTCAATCGAGGATAACGAAGCCCTAGTCAAGGTCGAAGCTTCTTTATCTTTTTCGGATGGTCACTACGAAATAGGTTTGCCATTGCGGACAGGGATGAACCAACTGCCTGACAATCGTGCGATGTGTGAACGACGTCTGTACTCACTTAAGCGAAGACTACTTAAGGATACTACATTAAGACGGAAATATGCAGCCGTTATATCTAGCCCACAGCAGCGAGGGCTATATAAGAAAAGTTTACCCCCAAAACGTTGATTATGCCAGACGGTGGTATCTACCACATCCTCCGGTACTTAACCCGAATAAGCCGTCGGAGTAAGGGGTGAGGAAATAGTGTTCGATGCGCCACCCGCTACCAATAGTGTCTCTTAACAACGTTCTATTGCAAGGGCCTGATTTGACCAACAATCTTGTTGGCGTGCTCCTCCGTTTTCGTAAGCATCCGATAGCCATCACGGCAGATATTGAGGAAATGTTTTTGCAGGTTCGGGTTCCGGAAAGTGACAGGTGGGCTTTAAGCTTCCTGTGGTGGAGCACACCTTCTTTGGATGATTTCGCCTGAAGTATATGAGTTGAAACCGTTCACCCCTTTTTGATGCTACTTGTCCACCGTTCTGCTGGCAAACTTTGCGTTTCAACCGGCGGCTGAATTGACCATGGGGAGGGATTTTCATGGCCCTCAACAGTATAAGCTATTAAAGGAGAACTCTATGTGTGGATGATTGTTTTGTCATCGGTTCGAAACCTTTTGAGGGAAAGCTAAATATCAAGTTTGTGGACGAACTCCGCGCCCCTTGCACAAAAGCGGTCGGGTTTCGGTCTTACTAAGTGAACAATCTCAGCGCCCAGGCTTTTTGAAGCAGAATACTGTTGGAGGATAGACTGCCACAAAACAGTCAACTTGAACCTATGAGGTTTTTGGATTATTCAAAGAGCTTGGGTTGTGACGTGGGAAGTGGTAAGTGATTGCTTCCAATTCCAAGTGCACCTTACAGATACGTCGTATACTAGAAGGGGTATATTGAAATGTGTTGCTTCCTTATATGACCCATTGGGAGTAGTTGCCCCAATGCTACTTCCAGCTCGTAAGTTGCTGCAAGACCTTTGTGGTCGGGGTCTTGGTTGGGATAGTTTGATAGAGGAGACCGATCGTCTAATCTGGGAGAATTGGATAACAAATATCCAACTGTTGATCAATAGAGTGCCTCGTTGTGTTTCTCCCAATATATCCACTGCCATTGGAATAGAATTGCACTTGTTTTGTGACGCATCTGAGGTAGGATACGGTGCAGTTAGTTATATTAGGCTGACAGCATCCAGCGGTTCGGTTAAGTGTTGTTTCGTTCTAGGCAAATCAAGAGTGGCCCCTCGTAAGATAGTTACCATCCCAAGGCTCGAACTCACGGCGGCCGTCCTCGCAGCAAGACTAATGAGGCTCCTTGTGGACGAACTGAGAATGCGTATCGACCGCGTAGTTCTGTGGACGGACTCAATGATAGTACTGCAGTATATTCGCAATACATCGTCGCGCTTTGCAATATTCGTTGCAAACCGAGTGAGAGTAATACGTGAGTATACCACTGTATCACAGTGGAGACATGTGCCGTCTGAAATGAACCCAGCCGACGTAGCATCGAGAGGAGCTTCACATTCAGCTTCACATGAGATGGACCATTGGCTTCAGGGACCGGAGTTTCTAGCGCTTTCAGAAAACAGCTGGCCAAAGTTATCATTTTCCACTGCAGTGGCAGACGATAACTGCGAAGTTAGGCGTGTTTTGACTGCTGAGACTGTGCATGCAGTGAATCCCATTTTGGAACGTCTAGTACCACGATACTCCACTTGGTTAAAATTAGTTAAGGCAGTAGCATGGCTCTCTCGCTTTCGTTGAGTTCGTTTGCTCACCAAAGTCCGGAAGCCAAAGAGATCCGGTGGAATCAGGGCCGTTACGTGTGTTCGAACTGGAACGAGCAACCAGTAAGTTGGTCATGCTTGTTCAGAAAAATGTTTTTCTGATGACCTGAAATATTTCAACGCTAACTCCACTGACAGGAGACGTATAAGCCGTCTGTCTCGGTTGCGACCAGTACTAATAGACGGTTTGTTATGCCTTGGGGGAAGAGCAAGTGGTGGCGTTGACCAAAACGATATAAAACCTGTTATTTTACCGTCGCACGGCACAGTCACAGAACTCATAGTTAAACATTACCACGAGGTGGAAGGTCACATGGGTGCCACACATGTACTTGCGTCCATTCGGACGAAATTTTGGTTGTTAAAGGGGATGGCGACTGTCAGGCGCGTGATTAATAAGTGCTACAGATGCAAATTACTTTTTCGAAACCGTGTGAGCAGCTAATGGCTCCATTACCAATAAATAGAGTGACTGCTGACGGGTATCCATTCCGGTATACTGGAGTGGACTACTTTGGTCCGTTCAAAGTGAAGATAGGTAGAAGCGAACACAAGCGCTACGGCTGTGTGTTTACTTGTTTTCAGACTCGTGCTATCCATTTGGAGGTTGCCCACTCACTGTCAACTGATTCGTTCATGATGGCACTTATTAGATTTGTGGGCAGACGAGGTGCTCCGGATGCCATATATAGCGACAATGGCACCAACTTTGTAGGAGCAGATTCAGAGCTGAAGAAGAGGCTGCAAGCTTTGGATCAAAGAAAGATTGCGGATTGTTTACTAATTCGTAAAATTGACTGGTACTTTAACCCACCTGAAGCCAGCCATCGAGGTGGAATATGGGAAAGAATGATAAGAACAATACGGCGGGTACTTACTTCAGTCACTCACCAGCAGGTTATGCACGAGGAGGCGCTGCTTAGTTACATTGTAGAGGTAGAACAAATTATTAACAATCGTCCACTTGTGCCTATCTATGATGATCCTCAAAATCCAAAGGTGCTGAGACCGAATGATCTGTTAACCTTGGTGTGACGTGGGAAGTGGTAAGTGATTGCTTCCAATTCCAAGTGCACCTTACAGATACGTCGTATACTAGAAGGGGTATATTGAAATGTGTTGCTTCCTTATATGACCCATTGGGAGTAGTTGCCCCAATGCTACTTCCAGCTCGTAAGTTGCTGCAAGACCTTTGTGGTCGGGGTCTTGGTTGGGATAGTTTGATAGAGGAGACCGATCGTCTAATCTGGGAGAATTGGATAACAAATATCCAAACTGTTAGATCAATTAGAGTGCCTCGTTGTGTTTCTCCCAATATATCCACTGCCATTGGAATAGAATTGCACTTGTTTTGTGACGCATCTGAGGTAGGATACGGTGCAGTTAGTTATATTAGGCTGACAGCATCCAGCGGTTCGGTTAAGTGTTGTTTCGTTCTAGGCAAATCAAGAGTGGCCCCTCGTAAGATAGTTACCATCCCAAGGCTCGAACTCACGGCGGCCGTCCTCGCAGCAAGACTGATGAGGCTCCTTGTGGACGAACTGAGAATGCGTATCGACCTTCTTCTCACACTCCTGCTCCTGTTCCGTAATGACGTCTCATGTCTTGCCTATCTAACGTATTTACTGTAGAAAGCGTATGATTAATTGAAACATGTTTTGGAACAGTTATTCCCCTTTCGGTAATTTGAACAAAACGATTAGAAGACAAACGCTGGTAGAGTGAGACAAGGTGTGACAAAACATTTTCCAACGCAATAGTTCGAAAACTTATTGCCGAGTAATCCCTGTCGAATTTCGATTCGAACTCTGCATGGTACCCGTATGGTGCCGTGTCATCGCGTGGCATTTGAAATCCAGTCTCTGGACAAGACCAATGCCATTTCTGTAGAGTCAGCTTATACTGTTGATAAGTTGCCGGTTGCGCAGGTCGACAGGCCATCCCCGGTGGAGCCGCAACAGTGGGCTCACCTGGCAGGAATTGACTTCACTGGTATCTTAGACAAAGGTGTAGGGGTTCTTATTGGGTGTGATGTTCCCGAGGCTCATTGGGTATTGGAACAAAGAATAGGAACCTAGAAAGGAACCGTACGCTGTTAGAACAGTCCTTGGGTGGAGCCTCAGAGGTGCAATTCGTGCTACACCTGGAGTGCCCAAGTGTGTAAACCACGTGGGTGCTCGATTGGTGTCTTTGGAAGAGAGAGTTCAGAGGATGTTTGAGCTGGAATTTGTTGAGCAGGGAATATCGGAAAAAAGAGCCCTGTCGATCGAGGATAATGAAGCCCTAGTCAAGGTCGAAGCTTCTTTATCTTTTTCAGATGGTCACTACGAAATAGGTTTGCCATTGCGGACAGGGATGAACCAACTGCCTGACAATCGTGCGATGTGTGAACGACGTCTGTACTCACTTAAGCGAAGACTACTTAAGGATACCACATTAAGACGGAAATATGCAGCCGTTATATCTAGCCACATCAGCAAGGGCTATATAAGAAAAGTTTCCCCCAAAACGTTGATTATGCCAGACGGTGGTATCTACCACATCATCCGGTACTTAACCCGAATAAACCGGATAAGGTGAGAATAGTGTTCGATTGCGCTGCCGCGTACCAAGGAGTGTCTCTTAACAACGTTCTATTGCAAGGGCCTGATTTGACCAACAATCTTGTTGGCGTGCTCCTCCGTTTTCGTAAGCATGCGATAGCCATCACGGCAGATATTGAGGAAATGTTTTTGCAGGTTCGGGTTCCGGAAAGTGACAGGTGGGCTTTAAGCTTCCTGTGGTGGAGCACACCTTCTTTGGATGATTTGCCTGAAGTATATGAGTTGAACGTTCACCCTTTTGGTGCTACTTCTTCACCGTTCTGTGCAAACTTTGCGCTTCAACGGGCGGCTGTTGACCATGGACAGGATTTTATGGCCTCAACAGTATTAGCTATAAAGGAGAACTTCTATGTGGATGACTGTTTGTCATCGGTCGAAACGGTTGAGGAAGCTATATCAGTTGTGGACGAACTCCGCGCCCTGCTACAAAAGGGTGGGTTTCGTCTTACTAAGTGGACATCTAACAGCGCCGAGGTTGTTGAGCACATACCTTTGGAGGATAGACTGCACAAAACAGTCAACTTGGACCTAGAGGGTTTTGATTATCAAAGAGCCTTGGTGTGACGTGGGAAGTGGTAAGTGATTGCTTCCAATTCCAGTGCACCTTACAGATACGTCGTATACTAGAAGGGGTATATTGAAATGTGTTGCTTCCTTATATGACCCATTGGGAGTAGTTGCCCCAATGCTACTTCCAGCTCGTAAGTTGCTGCAAGACCTTTGTGGTCGGGGTCTTGGTTGGGATAGTTTGATAGAGGAGACCGATCGTCTAATCTGGGAGAATTGGATAACAAATATCCAAACTGTTAGATCAATTAGAGTGCCTCGTTGTGTTTCTCCCAATATATCCACTGCCATTGGAATAGAATTGCACTTGTTTTGTGACGCATCTGAGGTAGGATACGGTGCAGTTAGTTATATTAGGCTGACAGCGTCCAGCGGTTCGGTTAAGTGTTGTTTCGTTCTAGGCAAATCAAGAGTGGCCCCTCGTAAAATAGTTACCATCCCAAGGCTCGAACTCACGGCGGCCGTCCTCGCAGCAAGACTGATGAGGCTCCTTGTGGACGAACTGAGAATGCGTATCGACCGCGTAGTTCTGTGGACGGACTCAATGATAGTACTGCAGTATATTCGCAATACATCGTCGCGCTTTGCAATATTCGTTGCAAACCGAGTGAGAGTAATACGTGAGTATACCACTGTATCACAGTGGAGACATGTGCCATCTGAAATGAACCCAGCCGACGTAGCATCGAGAGGAGCTTCACATTCAGCCTCACATGAGATGGACCATTGGCTTCAGGGACCGGAGTTTCTAGTGCTTTCAGAAAACAGCTGGCCAAAGTTATCATTTTCCACTGCAGTGGCAGACGATAACTGCGAAGTTAGGCGTGTTTTGACTGCTGAGACTGTGCATGCAGTGAATCCCATTTTGGAACGTCTAGTACCACGATACTCCACTTGGTTAAAATTAGTTAAGGCAGTAGCATGGCTCTCTCGCTTCGTTGAGTTCGTTTGCTCACCAAAGTCCGGAAGCCAAAGAGATCCGGTGGAATCAGGGCCGTTACGTGTGTTCGAACTGGAACGAGCAACCAGTAAGTTGGTCATGCTTGTTCAGAAAAAATGTTTTTCTGATGACCTGAAATATTTCAACGCTAACTCCACTGACAGGAGACGTATAAGCCGTCTGTCTCGGTTGCGACCAGTACTAATAGACGGTTTGTTATGCCTTGGGGGAAGAGCAAGTGGTGGCGTTGACCAAAACGATATAAAACCTGTTATTTTACCGTCGCACGGTACAGTCACAGAACTCATAGTTAAACATTACCACGAGGTGGAAGGTCACATGGGTGCCACACATGTACTTGCGTCCATTCGGACGAAATTTTGGTTGTTAAAGGGGATGGCGACTGTCAGGCGCGTGATTAATAAGTGCTACAGATGCAAATTACTTTTTCGAAACCGTGTGAGCAGCTAATGGCTCCATTACCAATAAATAGAGTGACTGCTGACGGGTATCCATTCCGGTATACTGGAGTGGACTACTTTGGTCCGTTCAAAGTGAAGATAGGTAGAAGCGAACACAAGCGCTACGGCTGTGTGTTTACTTGTTTTCAGACTCGTGCTATCCATTTGGAGGTTGCCCACTCACTGTCAACTGATTCGTTCATGATGGCACTTATTAGATTTGTGGGCAGACGAGGGGCTCCGGATGCCATATATAGCGACAATGGCACCAACTTTGTAGGAGCAGATTCAGAGCTGAAGAAGAGGCTGCAAGCTTTGGATCAAAGAAAGATTGCAGATTGTTTACTAATTCGTAAAATTGACTGGTACTTTAACCCACCTGAAGCCAGCCATCGAGGTGGAATATGGGAAAGAATGATAAGAACAATACGGCGGGTACTTACTTCAGTCACTCACCAGCAGGTTATGCACGAGGAGGCGCTGCTTAGTTACATTGTAGAGGTAGAACAAATTATTGACAATCGTCCACTTGTACCTATCCATGATGATCCTCAAAATTCAAAGATGCTGAGACCGAATGGTCTGTTAACACTCCGGTCGAATGGGAGTTTTCTAAATGACGAAGTTACATTTTCAGAGCGTTATACTGAGGGTTGGAGGCAAGCCCAACGTTTCGCATGCGTATTTTGGAAGTAGTGGCGACGGGAATACCCTCCCGGATTGCAAGCATATCACAAGTGGTTTACTGCCTCACGTGATTTACAGGTAGGGGACGTCGTACTCCTTTGTGACACATCAGCTCCTCGGGGTGTTTGGCCGAAAGGCATAGTAACCAATGCATTCCCAGGACCAGATAACCATGTGAGACAAGTATTCGTGAAAACAAAACAAGGTGTTGTAAGGCGTGATATCAGGTCACTGTGTCTTCTGGAAGGGCACGACAGAAGTTAATTCTGGTATGTCAAGAGTTGCTTCAGAATCCCATGTGCACTATCCTCTGATAGTCTTCGTGGGTTTGTATAGAAAGCCCAAGTGGCTTTTCGGGCCCGGTGTTGGATCTGTTGAAGTTCGTCTGGTACGTTTGTCGTCTTTTGTCTGGTATGATGCGGAACGATGAATCCGTTGAGGTATGTTTGGGTTTGTTTGTAAAGGGCCGATCCTTAATTTGCCTTTAGTTGTCTTTATTGTGTGCAGTAAACAATCATGACGTATTTTGTACCATAACTGCACATAAAAGGTTTACTTTCTTACATTTTATAACTGTCATTGTCTGTTAAAACTTCCTTCTTGGTATTGTTTGACACGTTTTTCATCTTCATCTGTACCCGATTGTTTTAATGAGGTCATTTCCCGTTGACTGGTGGCCGTTTGTGAACACGTGCTTAGTTGCTCCATTTTGTACTCCTTTGCTGGATAATTTGTGTACCCGGTTGATTCACATTCAAGGTGAGATAGTACCTTTGTTGTAATTTTATTAAACAGTACCGTATAAATTCCAATACTTTCGACCGCCTTTTCTGACGTTTTCTGGACTTGGAAGATAGTCCCGTCAACCCGACCGTCTGAATAAGCGTTATTGGAATTGTCGAATACGCGTTACTGAGTGAATTACCCTAAATCGCCAGGAGCGATTTAACACCATGCGTACATGCTAGTTCCATACACGAACTGACAAACTAGTAGAGTTTCTTTGAATAGTTGGGTCCTTTCTATTTTCTCCCTGTAGTTAGAAACAAGATAGGTAATGGAATACGGTGGATTGGTGCAGGCTGGTAATTGTTAGACGAGTAGGTGATTCAAGTGTCATGCGCACACTAATAGACCAGCAAATGGAATGGACAGAATGCAGTGAGCCAAACAAGCAAACCGAAGAGAAGAATGATATGAGCACAATAAGTTAGTTCAGAAAATAACATTATTTCGACAACGAACAGTTGAAACATCGAAAATAAGATATAGTTGATGATGATCAAGCTAGTGAGTGCTGAGTCCAATACGATCCGCTTCTGGGCAATCAAAGGAAGTTTCCTGAGGTGTATAGCTGGCACCTGAAAAAAAAGCAAACGTGTATTGTTTTATAGTCCGATAAACAACCGAAAAGCCTTCGGTGTAACTATTCTGTGGTCAGATTAAAGCGATTTTGTTATGACACTCTCAACTGTCCCAGTTTAGACATTTAGAAGCCATTTCGAGATGTGTTCCGAGATTCGGGTACGGAGTGCCCTCAGTTTACGTATTGCACTTCTCATACAATGGTAAATTCATAAACAAGCTTTGATTCGGCTTCGGATCTTTTATTGGAGTTGAAAGCACGAAGGTCGATATTTTGTGCAGCACAACGAATTTAGCTGATGTATGTCTGCAACACAGTGCTGACTGGAAGAATGTCACGCCTCACCATTGAGGAGTTACCTATGTGCATGGGCTTACGAGATATTGTTGTCACGACTGATCTGTGGTCGTTTGGTTTTGAGTGTCTATCGATAAAACGTTTGAATGAGAATCCGCCCGAGGAACTTGAGCTTTTTGAGCACACTTTCATTCAAACATATGAAATGACCGACTGCTTTCTGTCCACCTCACTTTCTTGTCGATTAATGTGAGTATGAGTCTTGAACCACTGATTCATCTGCCTGTCTGCATCTACCCACTCGATTTCATTACTTATCTCTACGCTTAGCCCAGTGAGAAGAGAAATAATCAGCTATTCAGACATATCACACACACACACACCTCGAGAGCCGACCTATGGCTGCTAACTGGACAAACTTCATTATTTTGCCTGTACGCACCCCTTCCTTTAACTACTCCGTTATCATTTCATCTATGTAGCTGACGCAAACGACTGCAATGTAGCACGAGTACACATGCACATACAGTTTTGGCCGTATTTAAAGGATTATTGTCAAAGCAATAGGTAAATCACTTCGTCATCACCCCGTTCACGAAGATCAGTACAGCTTGAGATTGATAGGTAAATATCAAGCAGAAGTACCTGAGTCTATGGACAATTTGTCCCGTGACCACAGTATCCTTACACGGCGCTGGACAAGTAAGATTTGTAGTTTTCCTGTGACGAAATTAACTCATCGAGGAACGCATTCTTCAAGTTTTTCCAATCTTCCAGTTTGTGTCCAAGAATGCATTCAGCAGCACTGATATAAATAAGAAAGATGTTTTCAAACTTTAGTGTAGGTACGAAATGCTTGAGGAAATTGTGGTAATCAAACTAGTGGAACTAACAGCAGTCGGCTAGGGAATGTGGGACGGCCAGATGCCAATCATCCCACGTTCTCTTGGAACTAGAACCACGGAGGGATCGCCTGTTCAACAGTTGTTGGACCCGTGGCAGCAAAGTAATCAGGTCACTCCTGTACGGCTGTAATCATAGCATTCCATCCGACAAGCGCATGGTCACATTGCTAGCCTCGATGGAATGCACTTGCCTTGAGGGTGTAAGAACTAGGCAAGCTCAGGTATTCTTCCGTTTAAATGTAACTCCGGTAGACATCGATGTATGGAGCTATTTTTACGACGTCGCGTCAGATATTGATGATCTGGATTTTCCGATACAGCTCATCCAGCAAACAACGTTGCAATCGAGATTACACGTTTCAACCCTCAAGCCCCGAGGGGAGAATTCTACTGCTTCGTTTTGACGTATATCACTCACATCAACTTATTGTCAGAACTCACACTGAATTTGCCGTGTGCCTCAGAATTTCCGACCGAAGATGCTTGTGTACGGTCGACTTCCGAACTAACAGGAGGAGCAGCGGGCATATGAGCATTTGACAGATTGATAACATCGTTGTCAGTTGTTGCCACAGAACCGTATCGAATTGCGTCTTTACCTGTGAATAACTAACAACAGTGTTAGAGCTCTATAGTCAATGCATCCCAGATAGACATGGTTGGGAATAGATCAAACATTCACTGTGTTGTGTTGAGGAGTTCTCTTATTGTGCGTCAGTAACAGTTATCAATGACTTCAAACACAAAACGAATTTGTTGGTTTGAACAGAGTCGATAACTAGGTCGCATAGCATACACGTATACAAGAGGAAATCCGGAATTTCTGTAAGCTTATGCCCTTTGCGATTGTGTTGACAGTGCAGTACGACTGCTTCCACAAATAGGTATAGTCCAACCCATGCGGCATTCAGACTGAACCATATCCGCAACATCTCTGACAAACAGCGTTAGTGCAATTGGATGTAAAGATGATCCAGTATTACCGTCAGATCGTTACTCTCTATCGGGCACTGAGGATCTACAAGAATCCTGATCAGAATGGAACGGTTGATGAAATCAGACTTCAGTCATACCTACCAGGAGGTTGAAACTGACGTAAAATCGTGCACTCGTCATTATTTGTACACAGTTAGTGTTATGCGAGTACGATGGCCTTTGACCACAAATAGCCGTTGCTCCAGCTGTTTGTTACCGCAGAATTGATGCTGTTTTGAACGATACACCTAATGCTCATACTAACCCCGATAATTGGACGCAGTACTGACAAACAATTGCAGGGTTGGGACCTAAGTTTGAACTTACAACTGGAAACAGATCATGTGGTAAAAAGGGAAAAATGTCAGTTCTCAGTGACTAACATTCAAGCCATTAGAAAATGGTGTGTTATCGCTTAGATGGCAGGTCAGTGAACTTTTGGAAGAAAAACCGGTGATGAGGATGAGTATGCGTGCGTTTAATTTACTGTTTATTCTTGCAATACAATTATTAGAACGCTTTATTCTATGTGTGACATCGAGAGATTATACTGCAGAACAATGTGGATTGAACCAAGTCAACATTTCACTGTGTTAAAACGGTGCTATTGGGATTATCAGCAACAGCGATAGTATCGTTGACAATATTACATCCGAAAACTGTTCCTGTTACGACTGTCGAAGGCTGCACAGTCTCACTGTGTCCGGTTATCAAACTAATGAACTGTCTTCTACCCAAAAATTTTCACATTACTCTTGAGTAGTCAGTGATCTATTTAATTTCAAGTTAAACGTCACTCACATTTGATCGCGACTTTCCCATTCAGAGAGACTTTCCAACCAAACTCTTCCGAAAAGAGGCTCAGACTCAAGTTCTGTTTTTGTTAGAGCTCGTTAGTAATGCATGTCCTTGTCACGGTCTGGATTAGAACTCAGGTCACGCTTTTACGAGGCAACCGAGTTGAGCACATTAGGCACGACCGTATTACCATATCTGAACGCTCAACCGCCTGCACCTGTCAGTCACGATCTGACTGACGGACCGTCTCGATAATAGACCCAGTCCTCATCGTTGAGTTATCGATTGGAATTAACAAACAGTAAGTGTCTCTTATCGTGACGATCGGACAACCTGAGTATTACTCACAAGTGAAGTTGGTTGAGCGCCCAACTGTGATAATTCAATCGTGCCTAACTTGAGGTTAACAGTTTCAATCGACTGTCTGCTTCCTCTAATTAATTATGTTGGAATGACAGACTATAGCTGATAGCTTGAATTCTACGAACTAATGCACAATGATGTATTAGCACTAATTAGAGAAAGATGTTATATACAAACAGCATACAAGATAAACTGATCTCAAGTGAGACGAGCTACAGACTGCACCAATTGCGACAATCTTGACCTCACCTGAAACAAATTGTTATGTCCCGAATTCACATTTATTACGGTTAACCTGACAAATTTGAAGCCCAAAACGAAGCAGGCGTTTATACAAGTTTATAAGTATGCAAATATATGTGCCCTTGTGGTTGAGGGTTTTCATCCCAACGATCGCTGAGTATCCCTTTCGAGGGGTACCATAAAACAGCAAAAGCGACCTGTTTGCGACCCAGAATTCTGTGTTCGTCTCACTTGATTCATGACTGTAT
>LOND01007835.1:8273-23939 GCA_014220965.1 Paragonimus kellicotti | reverse complement strand
TTTTTAAGCTGGTTCACCCCCCCACCCCCCATGTACTGTCGACATGTCAGAGGCGATCCTATTTTGAATTCTGACGCGTCTTCTGGGACAAATATCTACATTTGACTCGATTAGCCATTTTTGAGGTAATTGGTTGAGGATGCAACAGCGAATGCGTCACCTGCCAGCTAAAATATGTCTTGACAACGGCAGTAAGAGATCAGTTTAAACGAGAATCTGTCGAAAATATTCGTGATGCTACTCCAAGCCGCCAGTCACCGAAGCCTTCTGGACAACTGTAAAGTAGTGTCTGACCCTTATTGTCAATGTTAACAACTGCCTATCTGTTGAGGTGGTCTGGTTTCATGCTTGATTGCTATGCCCATG
This sequence comes from Paragonimus kellicotti, assembly GCA_014220965.1. Classification (NCBI taxonomy): domain Eukaryota; kingdom Metazoa; phylum Platyhelminthes; class Trematoda; order Plagiorchiida; family Troglotrematidae; genus Paragonimus; species Paragonimus kellicotti. The sequence goes on along the minus strand of LOND01007835.1, from coordinate 23,573 downwards.
TATCATAGTCTTATCTCAACTTATTATGCTCTCTATGCCTACAATTGGTACAAGTACTTTGCTTTTTTGCCAACGTTGAACACAAAAAGGTCAAGTAGGTGCACACAAATGTTGCAACCTTTCTGTAATTCGTAAATTCCAAATGGTTTTAACATAACCTCAACTGAGTCACTTAGCCCAACCATACGAACTAACTTTTGTTTGTATCGTCTTACTGAGAAGGAGAGAAATTTGGGAATGCTTAATATAGTGGCGTCGGTGAGCAATCGTCCATTAGTTACTAAGTTTGTACATCTCTTTCTGATTTACTGGCTTACTGATGTTGCTCTAAAAGACGGTTGAGGAAGTGAAACGTTGTGACCTTAATATTGCTTAGTATGAACCAAATACCAGAGGGAAAAAGCTATCAGCAGTGCCATAATCAGTAGTTTTGTTATTTTTATAGTACCCAGACATTGTTTCATCTTCAGATCGTTTCAGTTAACGATTCAAATCGCTTTCAACGGTTGAATCTTGTTGGCACTTTTACTGAACTAACAACATCTTCGTCAAAATATGTCTCTCAAGGACACAGCGAATTAAGCATAGTTATTCAGTTTGTTCGCAAAGCCTGTTGTTTTACACACTTCACTTCATTTATGTCTCTGTTATTGATCCATGGTCGTTAACATTAAAACACCTATTTCATTTCTCTATCCATTTGCATTCCTCTGGCAAACTGCCCTTAATTTCAACAACTTTACCCAAAGACGTCCTTCTGGATTCCTCCAATTTATCGCTCGGCAGTCAACTTGTTCCGCTCCTACAGCGGCTTCAGAAAAGGGTGCACCAAAAACCACCATTTGCGTCCAGTCGGACTCTAGCCTGAGAGTGCACCAGCAGTACGTACTCACTGTAGCCACTGTACAGCCTGAGGGCTCGACAACCGGCCTCACCCGCTCATCCTGCGGTAAGGTAGAAATCGATTACCCATGCAATCATTGGTCAGTGCCACCGGGTGGGCTTTTTGTCGTGCCACTGGCATTTGTTGTCAAGTCTACATGCTCAAGCGACTGACCCCTCACGCGATGCCGTTGTCTATAGCGTTAAGGTGGCCAGCGTGTGTGAAACTGAGACAAACGACGCCTGGTTCCCAAGACAAATGTAGCGCCTTTTACTCACCGCGGGGAAATGTTTGAAACCTTTACAACAAATTGCAGAAAATATGGTCTGGTTTTTGAAGTGACCGTTGACGAACAGCTGAACATTCAATGCGTACTCATAAACTATGTGCCACACAAGCGCGATAACATCAGCATTCAAGTTCAAATGATTGTTTACTCAATGATAAAATTTCCCACGATGTGGTCTTTCTTTGCCTGCTGATGTAGTCTTCTAATTGATGAATACCGTTCAACATAAAGGATGTCGTATAACAACAGTTGTTCTCGTTGTTCGTCACAGACGTAGGTTCGAGTGACTTTCTGTAAGGTGTCAGATAACCCCTGAATTGATGTAGTCTTTCTCAATCAGTAAACTTGCTTGGAGTATTTTTTTTGTACGAAGCTACTATTATTCTTAATAAATGGGTTGAGAANTTTCTCAATCAGTAAACTTGCTTGGAGTATTTTTTTTTGTATGAAGCTACTATTATTCTTAATAAATGGGTTGAGAAGGATAAAATGTCACGAGCAGTTTATAACAGTGAACATTTCGCCCACCTTGGGCAGCCTTCCTCGAAAATGTTACAATCGAGCACAGCACTCCTGAAAAGTCCACCCGATTTGGTTGAATTGCTTAATATTACGGGTGACTCGTAACACTATGTTCCTCTGAATCCATTTATTAAAAACATGTTAAGTACCACGCTCAACCTGTTTGTCTTCATTCGTACTAAATTCGGTGAGGATATTCTACCATTGTTCTCGTGGAAAGTTCGATTTTATTCCCAAATTTAGGAAAAATAATTTAATTAATCTTTAATAAACGTTTCAAGGAATGCTGATGCATTTTGCGGAAGAAATATCACTTTGCGGGCTTACTCTCATCCTCGCCGTCTATTTGTTCATGAAATCCGTCAGTAGTGATATTTTGTATATTACTAATAAGTAGTTTGGTCTCGGTCAAGATTTCTCACAGTTTTTGTATTCGAAGTTTTGTTGATTCCTTTTACGTGAAGGTAGGTAGGTGCTAAAATGTTTAGCATGATTTTACTAAGAATGAACTCCACTTCTGTAGCACTGTGAAACCCATTCTACACGGGCACAGAGGAGGTTGCTGGTGTTTAACTTAAACACATGTTCGAAAAGTATTCTTTTTGTTCCGTTAAAAAAAATGGGGTTTGACAGAATGCTTTGTCAAAACTACCTTGTATTCCTATGATAGAGACACGAAGTGGTCCGTATAGGCATACTTTGTCTGCTGCACGTGACTAAAAAGCAACTAATCCATTGATTGATCTGTTTAGTGTACTTCAAACGGTCCGAAGCAGGCGGCCACGTTTTCACTACGATAAACACCGTGTATTGGTGGTATAACCCAATCAGGTCCATATAACCTGAACCAACCTCCTATAGATGTAATGCATCTCATTACTGAGATATCCTACACTGAGTTCATCCATGTAACAATTGACGTAATTCCGGCGGATTGCATAAAATGCCAAAGAACAATGAATGTTACATATTGGCAAAATATACTCTGAAAAAATGTCCACAAAACATCGTAACTTTTGTGACCAACATTTATTTCCAAATGGTTGTGAGGCGACTACAGTGCCATCTAGAAATTATCATTCATCAAAGACACAAAGGCAGTCATACGGTTATATGCTTTGTTGCTTCAAACAGAGAGATTTTGGTTCGATGTGGCCGACTGTTTGAGTGTACTACTCCGTGGTTCGGAGAACGAAGTAGATGTTCTCTACTTGTGCTGAGACAGCGCATCGTAGAGGAACGGCTTAGACAGCAGTCTGTAAGCTTTTGTCTTCCAGTGAACACAAGTATTTATGCGCTATACTCACGGCAAGGCTGCTGTGGAGAAGAATCTATTCGACAAAATAAATTAGCCTTTTTTTCAACAGAAGGATTTTACAAGTTCAACTATTCAGAGATCAGCGACTCAGTGTCCACTAACTTGAACAACTGCTTGTATAAAATCCAGTCTGAGGAAAATTTGCGGACTTTAGCTAAAGAACGTTGTGAAGAGCAAGATCTTTTGTGCAAAGGACAGTTGAAGAACATTGCTAACGGTTCAAGACAGGGAGCAACGGACGACGCCAAAACTTCTGGAAATGAACGGACATTGTCGGAACACCTGTTGAAGAAATGTTACAAGTTAGTCGACTGTCATAACGATCATCAGCAAACACACTGCAGTAGTGTCACTGTTCACTATTTAGGTGGTTTTCTACACAATACAACTGGTCACAATGTGGTATCACCGATGGATAAGGAGCATTATGAACAATTAATTCACCGACCCCCAACAAAACCCTTCATACCCAATGTAAACTTAGACGTGTGTCAGCGACGTGGCACACTGGATAAAATGGAAAACAAGTTGTCTGATACCCAACCATCTCCTTCTGCCAAAAATCTGAAAGTGATTCTGGGTTTGACCACTTCAAAAGATGTCAGTCTTATCCCCGAAGACTTCCCCTCTATCACGTGTTCTTGCGAAATGGGCGAGTTGAGCGATCGTGGGTGGCACGTCTGTTGGGAACCCTGGGCAGAAAAGAAGCAGAAGCGTTTCCATCCGAAGATCACCGGATGAACTTAATAGATGCAGTAACGCCGTCGGTGAAACTTCAACAGCAAAACCTCAACAATCCCCCGCAGAAAGACATGGAGACACACGCAATCGGGCAGTACTTGGCGGACAGTCGGGTCCTCGGCTTGTTCACGATCTTCATCCCTGTAATAATCAGAGTGATGAATTCAGCCCTCCATCTCGCGATGCGACCGACAAGCACACGTCCGTAACCAGTATGGAATCTTCTCCACTAAACAATGCTGTAAAAAGACCGGAAGAACCAGTGGTGAGAAGTAGACTTAAAACACCATTAGCACAGCAACATCAACAACAGAGGCGTTTACAGCTAACACAACAGTCGATCGCGATGTCTCCCCAATCACCGAAACGACTGATCCGTATGAACGAGGTCAAACGTGGCAAGGCCTGTGAGTATTCAGTTGGGAGAACTTTTACCGGAGCCTGCGCTGGTCGTGATGTGACCACTCACTTCATTGCAACGTGCACAATGGTCTAGAATTAGAATCAGAAGTCCCACCTTGGGCAGAACAAAATGAAGAGAAGGTGATACCATTAAACACTCAGATCTCACCGCGACCTCAGTGGACTAACAGCACTGACCTTTATTCAGCCCCATTATGTGAACAAGGGACACAGAACGTAACACGTCACATGATGGCTGCTCGTCCAACGGTACAACAAGTAGTTAATTCGGGGATGCCGAATGTGTGTGTTGGCCGCATATCTTCAATTACCTCCCAAGTGTTGCCAACATATCGAGTAAGAAGTTGTGGGGTGCAAGCCAATGTTACACACACCAAAAGGGAAGAACAATGTCAGACACCCAGAGATACTACAGGTGGATGCTCTCCTGTAAATGATATTAACATGCTTAGATTTGATCCAAAGAGGCATTTTGTACACTCACCGACTCCATCCAACAACAGAATGACCAATTTGATCACCCAGATTGCCAGAGGAAAGAAGACACCTAGCAGAAGGAAAAAATGTCAACCGAGTACAAAATTTGCCTCGGCCAAATCATACTCCAAAAGACCAGTTACCCATTCGCAGCCCGAAGTCATAACGGCTCCTTATGCAGACTGCGCTGAAGCGATCGTGTGCGGTCCAGTTATGAAAACACAAAGTTCAGTAGACGATATGGAGATCAAGTCCGGTAGACGAAATGCTATATCAACACCTAATTCTGTTTCTTCTGGTGATGAACTAAGTAGCCAATAACAAAATGAGTATCATACCAGCTTACGTGCAAAGAACCGAATCATGGTCCTATTGGCCACGCACGGTTATTTATCCGCCAGTGTCCAAAGCGTTTATAAGTGGTGCATGGAATCCAGTCAACTCGCGGCTAGATGGGACAGGGAACATAGATCTAAAGAGCGGACGTAGTCAGCGGTCAAGTGACCTCCTCAGATCACGTGTTTTCGCTTCGGGTGAATCAAAACACATCACATCATCTGATAGTGACAGAGACCTACACGAACCTCTATATTCTACAACACCGAGAAACAAGGAGCCCGCAAAAGACTTGGATGCCCCACATAGCCACTCATCTCTTAGCGATTCGTTCTCAACATTCAGAAAGTCACTTATTTCCACATGGTCCACAGATTCCGCGAAGCTCAGGATATGTGCCGTTCAAAGACGAGCTGACCTCTATCGACCCACATGCGTAGGAGAGTTTTCGCATCGGGCCAGTGTGATAGTTAATAATCAGAAGGCGGTGAAACCTGAACTGGTCCAAGCGCACAAGGTGGTGGACATCCGAATTGACCCAAATCCTATGTTACCGGATATTCCTCACACATACACACCCCCAAAGGCCAGTGTGGACAGCAATGAGGGAATTCTGAAACACGCTACCTACGATTTTTCAAAACAATCCAAGCGTCGCGGTTTGGACGCATCAGCCCAAATAAAGCCCACTCCTGGCGAGACTGTCCATTTTGCTCTAGATGCAATACAGGTAAGCGAAATCCATGCAGGCAAATCTCATAATCAAACACTCCAATTCCCAATGAGACTCTCACCACCCACACCAACTCATTTCCCTTCACATCTGACCAAAAATTCGAGTTGGGATCACATTTCAACCGGTGGTAATCCACCCATACAACCTGTGGTTCCACTCAGATGTCGTAGAAGTGAATCACCCAATCATGCACCGAGAAGGAAGAGTGTGAGCAGATCAAGGTCTGACAAAGGTAGAGCCAAATCGGGCTCCAGGGCGCTGTCTTTTATGAACCGAATGTTTGTGTTTTCACATCCCGAACCACCTTCCATCATGTCTTTGTCCACAGACAACCAAATACAAGAAACCACGTTAAATGCAGACACATCCCCAGCTGCATCCACGAGTTTCACCCATTCCAAATTCATACGTCGAGGACGATCGAAATCACACAATATACCTGTGGGCTTAAGTACGCAGACACGATCAGCCGTGCGAATGTCAGCATGGGACGCGCAACCACATTCGACACGTCGTTCTAAATCGGTATTTGGTGACTTGTATCCCTATGCATTCAGATCGGACATCAGAAGAGAACATCACGCCAGTTTGGCTAGAGCACATTTTCAAGAATTACGAAAAATGGTGGAAGCGTATTTTTCCGGTCACGGAAGTAGCCGTAGCTCACTGGACTCTATAAGAACAACTAATAGGACAAAGACCAGTGCTCCCGGTGGTCCAATGGACCATATTTGCAGTCGATATTTTAGAACGATTACAAACCGATCGAAAAGTTGTGAGATAAAGCAGACAGCTACACAGGCTTGGACTACGATCTCTTCAGCTTCAAGAGAGTATTCAGGTTTAGCTCGAAAAAGCCCAGGTAATGGCGAATCGGCCAATGAACGATCGACCTGGTCGGCAGAAATGCCTAATTCGGTACCTATCTCTATCAACCCTGAGACTAATGCGTTTGGATGCGTCCCGACACAGACACAACATCAAGACATGCTTAGGACTGCCACACATCAGTCTCCCGTGTCTGATGCGAAGTATATCTCAGAAAGTTCTTGTAAGGATAACTCTATATGCACAACTTGTGCATCGACCAGCAAAAATCAAGCCGACAAAAATGGATTCAAAGAAACCGCCGCCGGTGAAATCAAAGCTGTTGACCAGCGTATAGGTGAAGCACTTCATGGCACACTAGAACGAATTTTATTCGAATCGGTCGACAAATTGTCTTCGCTTAGACAATCCAACCACACAGAACGACCCATCAAATTAGTCTCCAAATTGGAATTTCTGGACGACCACACTGAGGACGGGGATGATGTGCGGAAAGGACCATCAATCATACGATCCTATGAATTTGTGCATACAGAACCACGCTCAGCACCAGGCGATGATGAACCCAAAATCCTTCTCGTGGACAAAATACCCATGGTGATCGGCACCGACAAAACAGATGAAGTTGAGGAGCTTTGGCGCAAAACGAGTAACCCCGGACTAGAACGGTCATTGTGGTGTTGTAAACCTTGGCGAAAATCACTGAGCACTAGTTCCAAATAGGTTTGTCCAACATGGTGTGTTTTAGATGTGTGGCAAAAGTTCTCCTCCTGAGTACACATTGCATACAACGTCATCTTGTCTTGTATCGGAAACTAAAAACCACGTCTCTTTTTGTTCAATATGAACACGGAGAAAAATCAGTTCTTCATTATACATTCATTAAGTTGCTCATAACGAGCATGCAATTCTTTAATTGTGTCCTAATATCATTTACTTGAACATTGTACTTTTTTTTCGCTTATTTTATAAACAAAATCACAAACGAACCAGTCATTTTATGTCTCTTTCTGCGTTCCACTGTAGAATTTAGTTCAGCGTGAAGCGTGAAAGATTGCATCTAAGGGTCTATGAAGGCTATTATTCGGTGTTTCTTCCTTGAGGTCTACGATCACTGCATCATACGGGAGCACGAAACTTTTCACTGGATGACTGACAGAACGATTGGGCACATGTGTGCATTTGTCTACAGACTGAAGTCGGTACAAAATACGCCATATAACGGTTGCCATCTGGTTGATGAGACTCTCATCTGCGGGGTGGTATCAACTTTCATAATCAGTCTGCCGATCACGGTTGGAGATTTTCCAGGTGCACACGTGTGCACGTGAACACTGTCCGAATGAATATGATGAAGTTGTTATCGACCTAAATGACCGGGCTCAGCAATTGCTTTTGGTTTAATGAGCAATGTGCATGAATCATGAAGAACCACGGAGCCCCACTTGTGTACGGTCCACTGAGGAACTCTGTGACTTGATTATGCTTGTCCCATTTTTGATTCTAGATCTCAGGCTGACAATTAAGTCCGACACACCAGTTGACAGTGGACTAGTGGCCGGCCGGTTAAGATTTTTGGCTCGTAACGCGAAGAATTGCTGGTTCGATCTTCCATTCAAGCTATCACTACCTGATGTCGTCCAAGTTGTGACGACGCCTGACGTGGAATGTCGGTTTAAAGGGGAGCATCAAGGATTATTGTGAACTGTAAATTTACGTCTTATGATCGGCCTGTTTCAACTTGTGTTCTATTTATCATTACCGTACTGATTTAAACGATTTCTTTTCCAGTTTGTATTTAGGATAATTTTGCCGGGACCTATTCTGCCTCAGCGGAGCTCATTAGCACAATAGTTAGATGGAGTTGAGTTGTGTGTCCTTGAAAAAGATCGGCTTGTACCCATAACCAAGTGCGCGTTAAAATGGGGAATAGTATCAACAACTGCTATTTGAATGGGGTTGAAATTTTGAGCTCTGTGTTTCACACCGATGCTTGGTCATCAGACAGATTTATCACGTGCTCGTGTCTGGTCCATTCTGTCCGCTCTTACTTGGTATAGTAGGCCAGTTACTCAACCGGATGCTGTGAGTTTGTTCATAACTTGATCGTTAGTTTAGAACATACTTGACTGTGAATAAGCTGGGCTTCGACTAAACTCGAATCAGCGACAGAGACAGCATGTCAAGATGTGGCAAGTGCTCTACCCACTAAGCTACGAAGACCCCCCGGGGACTCAGCACTTTAATATTTGTGCTCAATTACCCACTTAGCTCATGGTATCATATGAAATGGCATGAGAAAATGATTAGACAAGTAGGGTTTCTCAACCAGTCCACAATGGAATCCACCAACGACACTGTTGAGCTTCGAAGTGTATCTCTGATAAGTAATGTGTCAAGTTTGATAATTCAGAGGAGACCAAGCTAAGGAAATCTGAGTTTCTACACGGCTCCGTAGGTCAACTGATGGAACGTTCGCCGCGTATGAGCACGCTGTATTTGTCGCTAGTTTGAGTTCAGCCGAGGCCCACATTTTTACTAGTGTTTAGTTCACCTCCATAATTCTATGACAGTTAGCAACTAACGTTTAGTACAACTTGAACCTCACCTACAACTGATGGTGACTATCGTATTCCCATAGACTTTTCATTCAGTTCATTTAAAAAAGAAGCTCCTGTTAGAGCCGGGTTATACTGTATGTCCTTGCTACTGTCGGGATTCAAACTCTGGGCACGCTTTCATGAGCCAACTGTGCTGACCATCGCCTTGCTGACCTCACACTAAGCACGGCCGAATTACCATATGCAAACGTTTAGCCACATTCGTCTGTAAGTATTGCTCAATTTGCCCGATCGCCCAGATCTAAAGGAAACACAATAACTCTCTCATCAACTCAAATCGATGATCCCACGAAAGCTTCGATTACACATGAGTGATATTCAATTTACATTAATTGTCAGAAAACGAGTGCTTTCCTAAATTAAACGAAACTCGTTCAGTAGACCTCAAAGCAGCCCAATACGTGTAAATGAAATGCCTTAGTTTACAATAAATATCACCATCCGAATTCGGGTCAAAAACGCGCAAGAAGTAATCAGAATTATGGTCACTACACGTCCAGCGTGGAAATTCGTGCAATATATGGCCGTCAGTGCTGTTTACATAATTGCAATGAAACATCATAAAACTTACTGGTTAGTTGTATGCATTAACTGGTCCTCTCTGATATCTACTATTTCCGCCATGATGTTGTCGTTACTTACTTCGTTTCCTTCTAACTGGTAAGCAAGAACTATAATGACTGGACGTTCTTCAATAACGTGGCAAAAAAAGTAGCAATTCATCATAAGTGACAATATATGTTACATGGCGATGCATTTGGTCCAAATTTGCTTCAAAACAACTAACGCACCTTCACAAATTGGTGATTTTCGTTTTATGCTGTGCGTTACTTATAGACATGGAGTGTCACATTAAAAATTAGTATAATTCTATCTCCCACATAATAAACGGATTTAGAAATAGATTGTCGACTTGCACACTAACTAGTGAATTTAGCTGAAATTTTGTTTAAGAGTTGAGTGACCTTCAGACTAACAAATATCACCAATCAGTTGTTGCGCCTTCACATCATTCAATGAAATGATCTTCCGATAACTTATTAGCAGTCATAGAATGACGAAAGTGAACGGATAGAAGTTATTCGTTTCCGCGGTTTGGTAATCAGCGACGATGTGCACAGAATCACCATTGGGAGACGTGAAGGAGGTGAGAATGTCGGAGGTATATTGAAGAGGGGTTCGTTGTAAGTCGATCGTGATATATACTGCATTGAGTAAGTAACTTATTATCAATTTCTCAATGACACAGTGATAAAAATGACTAAATTGTTAATCTAGACTTACTTAGAAAAAGAATTCGATCCTTTCCAAAAATTAAAAGGCAGCGCGATTGAAAGAAGATTTGACAGCGTACGAAATAATGAAATATAAGGTATTCGGTTCAATTTTGGTGATCCATCTGAACTGACCGTGAGTCAGTCATTTCAAGTCAACTAAACAGCGATTGTCACTACTGATTGATAAAGTGACTCGTGACCTTGTTTTTGAAAAGATAGACAAACTGACGGTTAGAAAAACAAAGGCGCTTAACATAAACCGTGCACTGACATTCAATCGATCAATAAAAATTTACAAAACGGTCTACAATCAAAGGCATCATAAACACTAACGAGTTCATTCAGGTTGTAATGGGCGACCAGGTTCGGATAGGCGATTATTCCAATGTGGCGGTAAGATATGGCCGAAGCCCCCAGCGGATGAATCACGGACAACACGAACGATCGAACGAGTCATCTCCGAACGTAATTGGATCAACGGACAAGAAATGACAGGCACGAATCCGCGACGGATATGGTTAAACAAATGCACAGTAGCAAGCAGAAGTGCACAATGTGTTTAACTGAAAACCTCGCTGCGTCATGAGGTGAAATTCTGGTCCACAAATGCGAACACACGAGCGGCGTGGGACATGTGAATTGGACCATAACTATCTTGTTTTGTTGATCAAATTTTCTCTACAAGATTAATGTCATGGATTTACACGAAAGAACTGTCTCAAAGCTGGAGAGAGCATGGTGTTGTACTGTGATACGCAACATAAGGTGGTAAGCTTGTTTGGTTGACTGGAACAGTTGTAATGCACGGTATTCTCACAAGTTAATTGCGTGTTAGCCACTTTATTGCAAGTCTAATTCTGATATCATCTGAAGGTCTACGCTTTTCCGAACACTGTCCGCAAGTACGGTACAAACGAAGGATGCAACATATCATACTATTGAAAACGTTGTTGTGACCTACTGATTGGCCTTTGAGTGAATAAATTTGAAAAAAATATTGTTGGTTGGTGTATAATCGTTCTACGAGACTTTGAATCTTCTAAGAGAGGCTTTAGCCAAAGCCAGATGGTGATGATCTTGCTAGTACGCACGAAACTAACAATTCGTAAACTGCGTAATCTCCAAAAGATAGTTTTCACTCACTTACGAGTAGGACATATTTGTAAGTACAGTGTAACAAAAGAAGTATTTGGTTGTATTGCTACTAACATCATTTTGTCTGCATTCGGAGTAGCCATCAGTTGTATCAAACGCAGGAAACCGAGAAGTGAGCGAGCATAATATAACAGATCAAAATCTCTGTCCATTTGCTTTGATATGAAGGGGATCCAGCTTTCCAGCCATAAACCTCGCCCTACTTCAGTCACGGTAACAACATCTGAAGGTATGGCATCAACAGCCCGCGGAAATGAGGAATTAAGGAGATTTCGACCTGCCTAGGAAGTCCTAATCGCGGGGTTATCGATTGGAGTTAACAGACAGTAACTGTGTCTCCTCTCGAGACGATCGGGCAACCTGATCATTACTCACAAGCGAAAGTGGTTGAGCGTTCACATATGATAATTCGGTCGTGCCTAATGTGAGGTCAGTGGCGCAGTGGTCAACACGGTTGCCTCGAAAGCGTGGCCGGAGTTCTAGTCCCGGCAGTGGCAAGGATATGCACTACTGACGAGCTCTAATGAGAGCGAAACTCGAGTCTAGTGCTTCTTTTCGAAAGGGGCCGACTGGAAAGTCTATGGGAATGCGACAGCTGCGATCAATTGTGGGTGATGTTCAATCTTGAAATAAACAAATCCCCTACTACTCATCAGTAATCAAAATACCGCTCAACAAGTCAATGATTTCTGTGATTTCAACTTGGAGAGAAGTCCTAGTCGGGGTCATCGATTGGAGTTAACAGACAGTAACTGTGTCTCCTCTCGAGACGATCGGGCAACCTGATCATTACTCACAAGCGAAAGTGGTTGAGCGTTCACATATGATAATTCGGTCGTGCCTAATGTGAGGTCAATGGCGCAGTGGTAAACACGGTTGCCTCATGAAATGGCCGGAGTTCTAGTCCCGGCAGTGGCAAGGATATGCACTACTGACGAGCTCTAATGAGAGCGAAACTCGAGTCTAGTGCTTCTTTTCGAAAGGGGCCGACTGGAAAGTCTATGGGAATGCGACAGCTGCGATCAATTGTGGGTGATGTTCAACTTGAAATTAACAATCGTCTCCGCAGCCCCAGTAAAGGTTGACAGGTTTTGTAAACAGTTGGTCTCAGTAACCTCCACCAGTCTAATGGATAACTATCCAAACTACCAATCTGCCAGCCTGATATCTTGACACCTGTTCACGGGTCATGGATTTGAGTCCCCAGTTTGCGTAGTGCGAAACAGGCTCCACATGCTTAAAACAGCTGTCCACCGCATCACTGATGGTCATTGAGACCAAACGTTTACAACACTTCTTTGTACCCCTAAAGGGGCGTGTTAGACGATTACGAATTTGAGAGCCAACCACAAAACGGTTGCTCGATTTCGACCCATAGGAACAGGAGACGCAACAATTGGAGATAGTTCAGTTTAGCGTGCAAATACCGCCAACCTCAAATTCTAAAAATCATGATCGAAAAAGTAAGCGCGGATAAAGAATCTGGATGGTCCATCAGTGCGATTGTGCCCAACGTTTAGAGAAATTGACAAGCCTACACTACCCGTATAAGCTGAACCACTCAGATGGGTCCATAATTTGCAAGGCCTACGCAGTATATATGGAGATAATAAAAAAAGACAATTAGTTCTGGCAAAGAGTTAACCTTCGAAATATGAGAAAGAGATGGGATTAGACAAAAAAGCAGTTGTTGACTAGACGGCTGTACGTTTGTGAATAACATGTCTGGAGAACCACAGTGATTTTGAACGACTCTACAGAACTGGTTGGTTCAAAAATGACCACTAGCAGTGAAGATGACTGCTTTCTGACGACAACCAATTGGAATTCCTGTGTTTGTTTACGCGGGATGAAGTCGTCACAAAACGAAAGCAATACTCTTCTCAGGGTTAAATCACACTGGTTGCGTTGTCCACTTTTGTCCAACGGTGTATGCTACTGGACGCATACCGATCGCCTAGTGTGAAAATCGATTGATCGACAAATGGATGGTATTCAGCAAAGGTCACTTAGGTGATCGATGCATGAAAGCGAGTGCACTTGCTTAAGAACTTAGTGATTCGAGAGCGAGCGTCGTGTCATTTTCCCTGGAAGGTCCGAGTTAGGTCACCGATTCGAAGTTAATCTGGTCATTAGTTTTATTCATGGGGGTACAGTGTGCATGTTTAATCAGTTCAGGCTGAGCGCTGGATAGAAGCCTATCCATTTTTGCTTCAAGATGAGAAAATGGTTACTCCAACCTTGCTCCTCAAAGGCTTTCTATGCCTTCAAGTGTGAGCAACGTTCGTCGGGTAACTTGTTTCATGTTCATCAAACTGAACTCCAACGGCAAACTGTGTACAACTTTGACACAACTATACTGGCTGGTGACGTGACGAGGACAGAACACAGTTTTATGCCAATACAGACATCCGTAAGCTTTAGTTGTATCGCGTAGAAGCACACGTGTGTAAGCACGTGCCCCAGATGAACAGCTGGACGGAGGGCGTAACGTCAGGACGACAATCATAGTTAGTATTGATAGTGATTACTAATCCGTCCTGACAAACATTTAGTTCGTTCTCACACGTCACGAATGGTTCGCTGGCTACAAGCCTAATTTCGCGGCACGCATGTATTTTTGCTCATCAGTAGAATCGCTGAAAATAAATGTTGCTTCTAGGTGGAATCAATTGAAAGGAATTTTGCACTACTGCAAATTCTACCAGTAACACGGAGACAAGACGGTAATTTTGGGGTCTTAACTGCCGACCACCAACCTGCCATTAACCGCACCACCCAAGTGTCTGCAGGAATGTGAACATACCCCGTGTTAATTTTACTTCCCCACGTCTTCCTTATTGACATAGTGAAATATGATTTGTCTGTTTTTGCGTCGCCCAATTCAATTATTTACGCCACTGCTTTGTAAGGTACCATGTGCTATCGGTGAATTTCAGTGCACAAACTTTAATTCTGTGAATTATTAACTTACTATCTATGGAACTAGTTTAACGTGAGTAAACCTCAGATATTCTGTTTTGTTCTGCTCAAATCAAGAAGTTTACAGCAAACATTCCCTAAGAAGTAATGATAATTCTCATCCGTGCATCAACGTTTCATCTCGATGATCGTTGAGTAACTCGTTTAACTTCCACAAGTACGAAGTGACAAAACGAATGCTGGATTTAGAGATAACGGTATTATTGGTATGGTGAACTCGGCCCCGTATAGTCTGTTTGTCAGTGACAATTGTGTGACAAAAATCCTCCAACTTGCTGGGGAGTAGATCGAAGATGTGGCCTGCACCGGGCCAAACAGTATATTCGCGTTTTGCGCACTGTACCTAGCATCCAACGAGCCTACCGGAGAATGCAGGGACCCATTGTGGTTTTGTATCCAGACCGTGCTAACAAAGAGAAAATGTTTTAATTAGGTGGAACAGATGCCTGTAAAAAGCTAGTCTTTTATGTTTCGGATCAGGCTTTTTGAAATGATTATTAACTTTACTAAAACTTTTGGGTAGGAGGGCAAACCCTGCCTCTGGTCAGTGTTTCACATTTTAGTAGACTATCTATAATACCAGTGAGTGTAATGTAGCTTAGACTTGGATACTGATAGATGATCTCCTTACACACACGAGTCAAAAGCAAAGTCTACACCCGTTTTGTCCATGGAAATCCACAAACGAATGTTTCAAACTGGGATAACGGCC
>LOND01007834.1:0-11908 GCA_014220965.1 Paragonimus kellicotti | reverse complement strand
GTTCATTTGGCAACCAACGAATCCGATTATCTTTTGTTTGTTTTGTCCCTCATAAACTAGTCAGCTACAAATGATATATCGAAGTCGTCGGTCTATTCCATTCAATAAATCTGAGGGTAACCATTTCGCACTTACATTGAAAACATTCCAACTGGCAACTAGCAACAGCGACATATCGTGATTCTCTTTCGGAGTAAGGTTCTGACCAAAGACATTCCGGTGTCAGCTTTTTGTCAGTACTGCCAACGGAAGCTGTGGTTTAATCAAGTTATTTAAGAAGTGTTGAGAAAGAAGAATTAGGATGCCGTATGTAGATTTTCCCATGTTCATTACTTGCTTGACTGCTCAATTGTCGATACTCCAAATTTTCTCCTTTGTCCACGTGTAACGCGGTTTTAGAATAAGAACTGCCGCTTCCCTCTTTTTATTTTTTAAATGGGGCCTTTTTAATGAGCTTTTGGCCATTAAGCATCTGTATCGACCTCTCTTATGTTGATGATGAGCGTGGTTTTTCTTATTTTATAAGCATATTGCTAATAGGGACCAGGGTAAGATAGGTAGTATGCGTCTAGTGATAAAAATTTGTCAGAAGCACACTGATGGTTTCATGACTGTTGCCACTCATCAGTCATGCGTACCCCGCAAACTTCGACCACACATCCTACTGTTGGAACAGCAAATGCCTAAAGTAGTGGATTCTAATTCATTTGCGAGTTAGTTTCGCTATTTGTCTAAGATTCAACGGAGTCCGTAGATCAGGAGCATTAAGTGGTACGAAATGGCAACCACCACGAGGTCGGTCATGTGTTTCGGACGAATTTTGACCAGTAAGCGCATACTACTTATCACATCGTGCCTTATAAAACTTGTCACGCTAATTAGATGTTCAAGATAGGCTGATTTTTTGCACACAGTTCCAGTTAGTACGCTTGCCATCGGCATTGATTTATGGGAGTCATTGACTCTGAGATAAGCGGCAAGAACTATCTCACAAACGAGTTAGAATCTACATCCACAACATTCTTTCTCTCAAACTTGAAAAGTTCTCAAAATTGGTCTTTATGATTATCGTTGATTTGCAATTAATTGAACACTTTGCAGAATTAGTCACCTTTTGTTCAATAACATCGTCAATGTGCTTCAACTCTTTCATGAATTCTTTTCGTGATATATGTGGATAATAGAAGTTCCCAAAACCGGATGTTTCTTCATATCTGTTTTGTGTGAGCAGCAACAATTTTCAGACCCACTTTTGCATTGCCTCATATTCTTTTGTGACCTCGACGTAAGACCGATTCATTCTCCGACCGAGTTTATGATTTGCAAACGTCTGGTGTGAACAGCTTGAGGCCAAATTTGGTGGAATGGATTGTTCAAACCAATCGATCTAATCTGATGTCGTCTGCAAGTCATGTGCCTAAATGTAACTACCCATCGATGCATTTTCGCAACGTTCCAGTGAAACCTGCGGATATGTCCTACACGACGCGATGATACATTCTTTTCCGAAACGCTCGTTGTAACAAAGGATGCTTCGAATATTTACCAAAGGGCTTTCTGGGAACAGAACGATAATCAGGTAACCTTTTGGCTTAACTCGTATTCTTGCAGTTATTGTTTACTTTTTTTGATAGCAACTTAACCTTCAACTGAGTACATTTATTTCTTACGGGTCTTAGAAGATTAAGTTTGTGGTACTCAAAGTTGATCATTATAGTTTATTTTTGTGCAGAGTTGCATTTTGCTTTTTGTTAACACGATTTACTGTTTTTTTGAACACAAGTATATGACATTCCCTTCTCGTACTTTATCTTTCTCATTCCTTGGAGACTTGATTACGCCAAGAAACATTTTGGCTCCACAGATCAGCGGTTTCGTAGTGATGAATGTGACCTTAGTAGATTATGAAAATAACGCTCCAACCTCTCCCTTCCAGCATTCTGATTACGCCTTTGGCTTCCATATGGTGATCCACCACAACACAACAGACCTTGTCCTCTCAGTGACCTAGTTCTACCCCCACCCCACTTTATACCTTTAGCAATTTGCCTCTGATTGTCGTTGGTATACATTCCATAGATTTGCTGCACGTTCGGCTGTCTACTTCTAGGTTGGCTAAACTACTGCCTGTTGACGTGTTTCTAAGTTTGCTCAATAAAGTTAAAACAATTTGTTTATACATTCAGGAGTCGTTTACGATAGGCTACAGGAAGATGTTAGAGATTATTAGCACAAAAAGCATGAGTGATGGAAAGACGGTGTAAAAAAGTCTACGTTGATCATTTGTACAAAAACATCTTTCTGGCAGATATGCTGTACATTTGGCGATCAGCGGATGCAAGTTATTTTTCAGGTTTAAGATAATTCAGAAAGCAGCGGTTTATCTGATTTTAAGACCTCCATCAGTTATGTTGGAGTTGATTCTACTCATCATAAGGTGAGCTATCAGTCACTTCATTTATCACTCTCAATAATTAGTGTGGTCTTTCATTTTAACACGGATTCTCTACACTGCACAGACTGCCATAACACACTTTAACTGGAATGCGACTCAAACATTCAAATTAGAGAACATCGCTAATAAAACGAGTTACTTATAGATTGACGAGGACCCGATTAACTGGACAGTAATTTGCAAGTTTGAGGTTTAGTTGCAACAGAAGTGCACATAAGATGTTAAATCTGTTCAAAAATGCATTAGTGTGCACGAAAATTGTTATTACAGTTTTGCTGGATCATGTCGGGTTCTATTGTTAGGACCTCAAGGTTTGGTAATAATTGCGTGTAGTGGTTCTTCCTGTCAAGTCGAAATTTCACGATCAGCTGCAATTTCGCTTGGAACCGTCGAAGAAAGTGTTATTCATGGGACCGCGAATGAAACGAATGTTGGTGAATTTCGGTTGGATATTAACTATAGTAACAATTGCACGCTAATTATTTGACTCATTTTGACCATCACTCATGCACAATGACATTCGGCCAGTGAGAGTTTGACAGTTAGTCGTGGCCAATCGACTAGAAGTACGATTCATCATACTGCTTAGCAGAGACGACACCACAAACTGTTACGAACGGAGTTTCACTGTAAATTTTTAACATTCAATACATTTTTCGTTGAGTCTCCTCAAAATGATGCGTCAGCCATGTGACCCTCTGTTATAAGAGGCCACCCGTAGTGCATATTCCCATCCCACCTGAAACGCAATTTAATACCACATATATAAGGCGATCCTGCATGTCATGGTGCCAGGGGACAAAACAAACAAAAGATAATCGGATTCGTTGGTTGCCAAATGAACAGCACATCCTGATCTATCACCAATAGCTCCCCAAAAGTGAGAGTGATTCACTGATATATATTTCATCTAACGCCTGCGAAAATCAATCCATTTTCGAAACTTCCACATGTCACGTACCGATGAAGTCGACGTGTTCTACCTATAATGCTCTCTCTCTCTCGAATTACTCATGTATCAAGCGCTAATTTCGCAGCACATCTTTCATACACCGTCTGATGAACGTTGTAAACATCTCGACGTTTTAAGGCTGGCTGCGTTCCAACTTTTAACCATCAAATAGGGAATATCAGGACAGGATTCGAATGGGTAGTTCTCAAGTCGCTTCAGTGTAATATCATTCGAAGTTCTCCCAGCGTTGAAGAAAATGTGTCTCACTTTGAAAGAAGCCAGTTGGAAAGTCTATCTGAATGTAAAGGCTGCGATCACATGTGAGTGTGATTCAACTTGAAATTAACCACATCTCCCATCAACCATCAGTAACACATATCTTGAATTATATCCATTAGTTGACTGATTCACCGGTTAGTTTGACTGTTTTTGTCTCGAACGGTGAGTTATCAACTGAACTATTAGAACAATGGCATTTCTTCTTTTTCATCTGGTTAACCGCTGATGAAATGAAGTTAGTTAGACTCCCAACTAATCAATGCGAAATGTTTGCCAGGCTACCTTCTCACTGCTGGAACATATGACCGATAGTTGCATATGTTGTCTCTGTGTGACTGGTATGTTGATGACATAATAACAAACAATGAGTTGAGAGGTGATGAGAACGAGGTGTGAGCAGATTGCTGTTGGGGCATTTAGAGTGAACATATTAGAGCTTCATGAAGTGATTTGAAACTTTTTCCTTTGACGTTTTCATTTAGAGACAAACCGATAGTTTTTCTACATCTGTAAAATATCTTACTCTTCACGCAACTTCCTGGTTAAGTAATCATGCCCTTTATACTGCATTTACAGATTGCAAGCCTTAACGGACCAAAGAAGCATGAGCAGGAGAGTAACGAAGACAACTCTCGGGCTATGGATGCTTATTCACATCAGAATGAAAAGTCTGTTTAGCTCGGCTGCCCTTAACTCATTTTAAGCTGATGCAAATATAGGGTTTTTGCTCCGACTTATCTGTCCAACTTACTGCTTTATGAACCGAGGAAAGAGTTCAAGGAAGTACCTTCACACAGTTTTCGATTATATCATCTTTATGTTGGCCACGTTAATAAAGTATTAAGTTTGAATAATTATCGGTAGGACGCTGCTGATTTTCAGGCCAGTTTGAGAGCACGCTTTGTTACTAAAACACATTAGGTAAGAAAGCTTCGTCGGTCTCCCCTAGTTAGTTAGGTCTCAAATAAAGCCAATTTTTGGCCCGACAAAATTTGAAACTGCTTGTCGTTTATACAAAAGTATGATCAGGATAACGTTTTTTCACAGACTCGTTTGTGGTGTCTACACAAACAGTCATCTGTTTTTCATTAAAAGTGGAAATTTCAAAGTCACGTGCTAATCCAACAGTCCTTAAAAGTGTTTTCTACCTCAGTTTAACCTGGTCTGATTTTTAATTCGTAATCCTAATTGTTGGTTATTTGGAATCAATTTTATGTGCGCCGATCTGCTATTTAAAGATTCTGCCACCAACTTTGGTCTAGGCCATCATTCCGGCACACACGACTGTTATATAATCTGTTCAGACGTTAACACCTCCGTTGTGACCAAAGTGTGAGATTCGTCAGGCGACTTGAAAGTTAGATCACCTCGACCATTGTAAAACGGTAGGTTGGTTGGATTTGGCTATACTTCTTCATTTGTGAGACGCATAAGTTTGTAAAGGTTAAAAGAAATAAGCGACAACATTTTCGGCTCACAGCTTGCTTAACGATTATTTCTATTTGCCAGTACCACATCGACTTACTGGTGTCGACAGCCAAATTCGGTTAGACCTGTCTTCGTTAGCAGGCATTCCAATCGGAATTGCTTTATTTGCTTAGCATACAGCGTTTCTTAATCGGTAGCGTCCTGATTAGAAGTTCGGACTCACATCGTTACAATGATTTGTGATTGATAGTCCGGGTAGATGACGGAATAGTATGTACTGAAGAATTGAGCATACTCAGTTCAAACACTTTGGAGTTGGATTGACTACCAAACAAACGTGTACCGAATGAATTTGTGCTCCATGTTGTGATATCCTAACAGTAGTTGTGTGTCCCTATCTTTCAAAAACGCATCGATCTATTATGTTCGATGTAAGCGCCGTGATCAAGCAGTTCATGATGTAAAGCAAGAACGGGACGTTTGATTCCTTGTCTCCTGTGGGTCAATTGGATAGTCAGTGGAGAATGGTTCCCTGGTTCCAGCATAAGGCTCATGTTGCACGCCAGGAAAATCGGATTAGCCCACAAAACCACCTGTGAAATAAAACAATCCAAGTACGCTAACTTTTACGCCAGAAATACGGTCTGAACCAGACTCAAACTGGTTTGATAAACCGAAATTATCACTCATTCAGTGACCGATTTTTAAGAGGACCACTTATGAAAGAACGACTAAAGGTTGTGTGTGATTCGTTCGCATCTACTTCATTTGTGATTGTGACCACCACAAGTTGGCAAGCTCAGATGAACTTAATCCATCCCCGTTAACTGGTGCGAACAAGTTACAGATCGAATCTCACCGAAATTAATTTATAATCCAGTACCACTCTTTGATTATTGATCCTTCCAATGGTTTATTGTACACGAAGTGAACTGTATGACATCCAGTTAGAGTACTGCTTATCGACAGTGACAATTGATAGTTAATCATCACTAACTCAAGTACAGTCATCGAATAATTTCTGCAGTGTAAAAACCTCATTCTTACGAACACAGCATCACAGAACTGTGCGGTCTGATTATGGCTAAAAGGAACAATTTGCTTGTTTTCAAGAAATCGGTTATCCAGAGGTAGCGCGGAGGAAAGCGTCCGTCAAGATCGAACGAGTACTTCAGGTTGGACTTCTCAGAGGAGGCACGAACCGAGCGAAACTTTGAGTTTCGCTGACAGTAGTGCAGCCGCTGAACGTATACGAAAGACACAAATCTGGTTGCGACGTCTCAGTCTCAGGCAGAAAAGGGTGAGAGATCATACGTACGAGTCAATATGATTTGGTTTACTTCTGTTATTCTCTCAAATTTTTCGCGACAATTTTGAACTGTTTCAAAAAAAGGAAATACTTTCTCCAGATTAGAGTAAAAACTTAGTTTCGTATCATTTTTGACTATGAATAATGTAAACCATGTTTGGTTCAGTTCCATCCAGATAAGTATAACTAGCTGATATTGTTTTAAGAACCCCGTCCTCACCAACCTTCCAGTACCGTCATTGTGAAGGCGTCTACTACACCAGTAAATGCGGTAAATTTTGGTTTACCGTATAAATATCGCTGCCTGTCTTGCACATCTGTTGGTATGCAAGGACGGAACTGCACCAAGATGGATTCTTACTGTTTTCCGTTCACACGAAGGTGGTTTTTTGCTCATTCCGTACCAGAGGTGGTTACCAGTAACTAGAACGTGGGTTTATGAAAGATACTGTCTTGGCTTCAAACAGTTGGGCAAAAATCTCTTCCGTTTTTAATGTCTGAAGGCACATAGCTGAACGCCATTCGGTTCAACTTTCTGGTATTAACAGAAAATCGATTAATGTATTGCGCGATACACTCGTCGGGACTTGTGATGAACACCGTATGGATCACAATAACGCATAGGCCACCCGGCCACAGCTTCAATTTTCTCCGCAGCATCACGAAAGTAGCTCGTTCTTCTTTGGCTGCCTTCGGCTGACGAAGAAGACCGATGCTTGTCATCGTTTCTTTCACATATTGTTATTAACGTCTACCTGGGCTTCAACATTCTGAGTCCCAATGTCTTTAAAATTGACTCTGGACTTGTATTGAGCACATCTGGCTCGGTTGCAGATCCGTCTACCTTGCATGCAACTGACTTATTAACTACCGTATCTACCACTGGTATCTTCCGCTATCTGTCGATCAGCACTGCTACTCGTAACGCAACGTCATATCCATCTGGTGCCAGAGAATAACAAGAAGTTAAAATTTTCTTTGGGCAGTGATATGCTAATTGTCCAATTGGGCTACAGACAAAACAACTATGTTGGGTTTGTTTGTGCGTCTGTCCTGTCTTTGGCTTGCTTGGTTCCAGGGTTGTCTTCACGCGCTCCAAAGCTCTCTTCAACCGACGAGATCTCGACCTTCAATTCTGTTTGCTCTCCTATTTAATCCGTCGTCTCGTGAACTACAGAGTTCGGGTCAGTGGTATAGTCATCATTTTTGCACTACTCACGTGTTCGGAAAAGAAACGTTATGATGATGAAGATGACTGGATGATGAAATAGTTTAGAGTAGGAAGCAATAGATGTGTTAGATTCAAGTCAAGACCTTTGCAGATTCTGTGACAACAAATAAATACAGCGGAAGTATGCCTAACCGGTATTGAGCCCAGCCTGCAGGAAATGCGCCAAAAAGCATCCCTTCGTCCAATGTCGCCGCTTTGACACTCACCGTTCGAATTACAATGCGGTGATCATGGTGAATCGACCAGATTACTCAGACTTTGAGGTTAGCAACTTAGACTATGGTGAAAAATGAAAAGGCATCTCTGCCAAACCGATCGTCACTGGTCGCATGGTGAATTTTCAGGTTGGTTTATGCGTCACAGCCAACAGTTTACCAGCAAAGTTTTCCAGTCGAATTTTGGTTGAGATTCTTTCTTATAGCCCTTAAATGTGGAACATTCCCAGGTTGTAGCCAATAGTAGTCGCTACAAGTGAAGTGATGCACCCCAAAAACAGAACGACGGAAGTCTTGGAATCTGTCTATATCAAGGTAAACCTTGCGCTACATTTCCGTTCGAGTACTGTCAATATCTTAAGATTTAAGCAATTTTATTTGAGTCGTTTGCTCCTGCTTGCCAACCAACCTCGGATGTCATCGACCCTTACCCAGGTGCTTTTGGTTCTCAAGTGGACAGATTCGATGAGTGTGTGAAGTTATTGGTAGACGGGTCTGTTCGACATGTAACATTACCAGCTATAAGAGTATGAATTACTATCAGAATAGATGGTGTTTTGGGAGGTGCGCATGGTTTTTAAATTAGATCAACTGGGTTAGCTTGGTCGAAGTCCTCAGTAAGGAGAGTAGGTAGGTACACACAGGTAGTTACACACCAAAAATTGTTGATTGCTGTGCTGAGAATAGAATATTGCGGATTGTCAGCGCTAGTTCTACTGTTGTGACTCGGAAACGCGGGTCACATACGGATTGTTTATACAGAAAAGCAACCATCCCGAACATAGACACATATTTATATGCAACCATCCCCCTGGTACGCCACAGATGTCAACGCCACGTTCCTGTATGGAAAACACCTTTTTTTGTGCAAGTATACTGTACTTTTTCTTGTTGTATTTTGTCCGGCTCACTGCAACTCCCGGGCACCTGGCTTTGTGAGACTACTCACGGGCAGTATATTGTGATCGCTCATCCTTACTACATTACAGTTGAAGCTGTCGAAAACAAAGTAACGCACAAACCTTTGGCACATTATGTTCGAAGCTAAACTGTGTGATTGAACAAGGTTCGCCACACCTTTCGAAGAATGTCGCTGACCACATAAACTGTTTGGGATGAAAGCATCTAGTAGGACTTTACAAATGCAGTTGTTTCAAGTGAGGGACAACTTGCACCAACTAATCTACAAAGTGACCAACGCTTAACTATATGATGCTTTTTTCAGAAAAGCGAGATCAAAGTCCCAACCACTTTCTTCGGCGCTGATTGAAGCTAGAGAACGTCGTGTTCCGCGATGTGTGAGTCGTGTTCTCCAAACATATGGTATTACTAACCGTGTTAAAAGCCGAGATGGTGAAGAACAGAGCGATCCAATAATTGTCTGCTCCAAATAATGTAAAGTTGTTAAGCCCTCTTAACCAATGGGTCAACTACTTGAACAATTTTTGCCAAGGGTAGCGAACATTATGACATCGATTAAAAGTTGGAGATGAAGAACCAATGGAGGCTTTCCAGAAAATTACAAAGCTGTTCCCCAACCTTCACTCGTTTGCACGCCACGATTCGTCAGGTTTGCAAGAAAGTCATTGTGACGTCATCACAATTCGAGTGCATTACCGATACAAAACGGAAAGCCGCTTGATTTTTAGTCGGCCAACGACGGAAGCTAAATAGTCGTATGCGCAGATAGAAAAGAAAATGGTAGCCATCAACTAGGAAAGTAGAACGTCTGAACTAAGATCTTCTCCACCTTCACAGAACACAAATCTGTGGTTTTTATTGTGCGCAAACCGCTTTATGTAGTCCATTGACGTCGACAGCGGAAGCTTATTCGTTCTCAGAAGTACGACGCGGTGAACGTTCAGCAAACAGGCTCAGCGGCGTTCGTTATTGACAGTTTTATAGCTCATCATCGCGAAATCGATGAAACTCAGCCAGATTTTGGCACCGTCACTTTTGTACAGCATGTCACCAAGATGAATGGACGCTTATGAGAGATGAAACGTCCCAAAACAGAAGATACCATCCGTATTTTACTTCATAATTACTTTTTATGATTTCTTTTTATTAATTCTTTATTTAATTTTCATGACAAAGTGAGAAACAGAAGGAACCGCAACAGAAAGCGGCGGTTTATATAGTTACTCGTGATGGAGAATGCTACCTGGTAAGGGTGGACTATTTTGGCGATTTTTCCGGGATAGACTTACTGGAGGCTAAGGTGAAGCTATACTTGTGGATTGTAAAGCACTGGGAAAAGCATTAATAAGGGGGAAAACGAGGAAGAATCTGTAATTTTACGGTGAGCTGTAGTAGGATTTACAAGAATCGGATTCAGTTGGGACGGCATTGTTGGAGAGAAGCGTTTGCAATGAAAGAGGATAAAACGACATTCACTGACAGAGGATTCGGAAGGAACAAAATCGAACATTCATCAAAAGTTAGAAAAACGAAGGAATTCATTGATAGCTGAGACCGGATGACTAACCTCCGTAGATTAGGACAGTCAACAAAATCAGACATATCTATCGAAGGTTTGAAGACAGTCAAACTGAAGTTGTTAAGCCAAGCACAATGAATGAAGCTGCGCAAACATCAGAACATGTGCGCAGAGGTCAGGGTGCAGCAACCTGATACTAATGGCCTTAGCAACCGCCACCATTCGGTATCTCGTCACTTGGTCGATCCCTTGGCACTCGGCAGACAATCTGAAAGTATCGGGCTTAGTGAAAAAAATGTGCATGAAGTGAATTAGTAAACTTAATGGTACAAGACAAGCTCGTCTACACTTGGCAACTGAGCATACGAAGCCAACATTTGTTACAAAACGAGTAAAAATGGTCATAACCCAACCAACAGACTAAAGTAGAATGAATCATTCGTAGACCAGTGTAGTATCAGCTGCGAACCATTTTGTACATGTGACGAAAACTAGTAAAGCAAGTTTCTTTAATAACGAATGGCGAACGAATTAGTTAGATGATCCACATTATGTAAAGTAATTAACGCATATAATGACACCTGTCTATCACGATCACGCGAAATTTTCGTTGTACCCCAAAAAATAGGAATGAATGCAAAGTAACTTTAATGTTCTGAGGTGACAACTGAAGTCCTTTGTCCATCAGTCTGTTGTGTACGTACTGAGAAAATTATTGTTGTCTCCTCAAACTTACTCACACAATTGTGGACCTAAATCATTTTTGGTATTTTTCTTACATCCTACGATTCACTTTCACTCGGAGAGAAGTGGGTGCGCAAGTGTTTTCTAGCAGTCTGGGCGGTCAGTCAGGTAACACACATTTACATAATTTTGACATAAAAGTACCTTGTAAGACCTTGCAAAATGTACCGTGTGAAGTGGTTTAACTCTCCTCCGATAACTTATTTCCTAAAAGCTGTTTTTGAGTATAAATTTAAATTTACTTAGTTACAGGTTTCGAAAGATAATATGTAGTTAACTGTGCTAACATTGTAGGTTCTTAGCTGTCCGACAGTAAAAAGATATGGAATGCCCCCCCTAAATTTAGTAACTTTACTTCAATTTTAGCTGACTCCCAAGGTAGGCGTCTTTATCTTTTCATACTAAACTGGTCGTACGATTTTCCACCTAATTCTGAACTAGCTGACTGGCTGAAGTTATTCGAATCTGAAACAGCTTGTTTCACGCCACAGATTTCATTGTGGCAGTGTTCACTCGCGAAGTGTGCATAAATGCGAGTGCTCCCATCACGCATCGTTTAGATATACACCGGAACAGTTAGAATCACTGAACTGACAACAATTAGACATAGAATGGCGTTCCTTCAAATATATGGTTCTCTTCGACTGAACCCAAAGGCGAAGAGCAACTTCCTCTGACGGAATACCACATCCAGACTACCATACACAGTTCGCCAACAGGTTGATAGATAACTAAATTTAAGTTTGTTCTGAAAACATTGAAGTGTCTATTCTCATGTGTAACAACAACGAGTTGATCAGCATTTGTTAACGACTATTTTGAAGGGGCATCGTTACTTACTATTGAAAAGCCCCG
>LOND01007832.1:0-13681 GCA_014220965.1 Paragonimus kellicotti | reverse complement strand
TTGTCACGAAGAAGTGAACGGGTCGCGTCAGAGCAAGAGAAGTTCGTAGCGTTCCAACTGGAGTTAGACCTCAAAGGAAGAAGCGATGATGTTCTTGTGAACTGAACCGTTGTCATGATATAAAATTAGGCTCAGTTTGTCAAGCTAAATAATTAAAGGGCAACGGAAAGCGCGCCATTGGATGTAGTTGGCACCTTGACAGCTATCTAATATCATCGGTTCATTCACACCAAAGACTACAAATGTTCAGCGAATGTTTATCGCTGATGCGTAGCCAGGAACACACTTCCTTCTTCTAAAGTACTTATATGGACACCAGTTTGAAAGTTTAACTATGATGACAGTGGTGCACAACCGAACGTACAAGAGGTTATGGGCCGGAAGATCTTTACCGAACAAGAGAAGCAAACTGAGCTAGTAAATCACGTGCACACATTATCCACTGCTTCATCAATAAGGTTGCCCTTTAATTATTTAGCTTGACAAACTGAGCCTAATTTTATATCATGACAACGGTTCAGTTCACAAGAACATCATCGCTTCTTCCTTTGAGGTCTAACTCCAGTTGGAACGCTACGAACTTCTCTTGCTCTGACGCGACCCGTTCACTTCTTCGTGACAAGGTGTGGACATTATACATGTAAACGCAAATTGGTGTAGGCATAGACCATTGATAATGCACCCTGAAGAAACGATGTCAACTAAATGAACACGTATATCCGGTTCACGAAGCAGGTGGCCGGTTAACGTTTGATTAACTCATTAGTCTGACGGCTCTGCAACTTCCTGGGATAATCCTGAAATTTTGTAGCACGTGAACCAGGCGACACCTAACTTGCACAGTGTCTCGTAAACTAATTTAACGAAAAGGACGTGTGTTTCAGGTAAGCAAAAGTGGTTCACACAAACAAATTCCGATGCGTCAGTTGTGGCCAAAATTAACGATATCACTGCTCGCTATTGGGTGATCTTAACACTGTAAACTGAACGAAACACGTTACTCAGACGATAGCAACCGTCAGTCAAAGGCAACACATGGATGACTCTGCTGACTGATTTAATTATCTCATTATTCATGTAAAGTCAGGTCAAGAAATCTCTTCATGCACCGCATTAAGTGAATATATACCAACCACACAGTCACATCTCCAATAGACAGAATATGTAATATAACTAGTAGTTCCATCTTAAGATCAATTCTATTGCAAAGTGTGGGAAGTAATAAGAAATCATGCTAAGTAAAGGATTTCGATTACAACACTCCTGAGGAAGGCCACCCGAGGTGGTTGAAACGTAGAGTATTACAACTTGCTCATAACGTTGTGTTATTCTCAATCCATTTATCAATTCAAAGAACCTTGTTGGGAATGTGCACACATGTATTTGAAATGTGATCCAGCTGACGAGATTCATGTACATTTAGAAAGATTAGAAGAAAGAGGATGGTCAGAAGTGAACAAAATCTAGAAGCAAGCGACATGCATGTTTTGACACGTTCGTTGAGTAGAGGACCTGTGAGCTATAGATAAGTAACTGTGGTCTAACACATCTACTTATAACAAAAGAAGGATGTACAATTGAGGGGTAAGGTATATAATTAGAACAATCGTAGGAATGATTGGAAATAGACAAACAAGAGACACTCACATACAAGATGAAATACTGTCCGGGTTTATAAAAGTACGGATACAATGCGCTGGTGTACACGGTGCGTCGTTAATGTTGAAGAGGCAGAATCACAATGATGCAATATAGAGCCGTGGGGTTTTAACGCAACTCACGTCCTCATGTCCGTTGGCTTGGTGTGCTGCTGATGTGTTGTTCATCGTCCGAAACATGACAGGGAGTTATGCTGAGTCACGAGCCTACGGGCTTGCGTGTTCACGCACAGGAGGAATGACAGTGTGTGCGCGCGTGTCGTGTATGTGGCTCTGACAAGCCCTATTTTGGCAGAACGGAGCTCATTGTCCGTCGGGTGGGTGAGTGAAGGTGAGACACGTAGCAGAGGATGTGCGTACAGGCTGGGGCGGGATTGTTGGAACACGCGCTAGCCTATGAAGCGCATGATGTCGGTTGTGGCCTTGAGAGTTGGCAGGAGGATGTGTGCATGTGTGAGACAGTTGAAGTGGAAGGTCGGCTGACCGGGTGCAGAGCGAATGGATGGTTAGGACTGAGCCATCCTATTTGGTGCACGGCAATGGGACGTTACATGTCGAACCGCAAAAAAGCAATTGAGGCCGAAAAGTGGAATGGCATTACTAATGAACAGGTGCCTCATGGATTTAAAAGGAAGTACAAAACCTTCAGTTAAAAGTCCAGGAAAGGCAATGTACGTTCTTCCGACGAACGTTGAGTGACGCACGTATAACCAACGACACCAAATATCAAAACCAAGTCAAGTCGCTGGAAACGTGGTACTATTGACATAAACAATATGATCAAGTACAAGAAACAAACCTCAATTTGAATAGAATGGTCATAAGACACAAATTCATTCCGCACACTGTAGTAAATCCTAAACGTGTGACTAGCGTGAAAACAAAATTAACGATACTTAAATGAAACGGTTAAAAGTATGAATCGGGTTGGATCGTGATTGGACACTCACGGCTAAACCCACGGTAAACAAAGGTTGACAGTCAGTTGTTTTTGTGCGCATAGGACCGGCTGGGATTAGAACTTCGGCCGCGCTTTCATGAGGCAACCGTGTTGACCACTGCGCCATTGACCTCACATTAGGCGAGAGCTAATGAGAGCGAAACTCGAGTCTAGTGCTTCTTTTCGAAAGGGGCCGACTGGAAAGTCTATGGGAATGCGACAGCTGCGATCAATTGTGGGTGATGTTCAACTTTAACCAAATCCCCGACTACTCATCAGTAATATTACAATATGTCGGAAAATTCCCATAACATCAAAAGTAACGATGTGACGAACAACTGTTTTCGATAATTCTCACTCAAGTCAATACTAGCCTATGTAATTGTATTGACCTGAGAAAGATCTATCGAAACAATATTACGATATATTAACATTTCGTTTACTCTCATCAGTCGCGAAAGTAAAACATTGCAGTGATATACCTTATAAAGATAAGGACAAACAGGAACTAGACACATCTACAGACATGCCATATACTATGTTTAATACGTAATCTGTCTCGCTTTCGGTACAGACGTAAACACCAGGCCATGGAAGATTCAGTGTTTTGACGAAGCGTTTTTGAATACTTGATGGAGGGGAGAGTAAGCGGATGACAATGGCTTCTGCGGACTCCATAGTGCGCTCTTTGACCCGTTCTGATTGTAGACTAGGAGCGCGATAGATAGGACGGAATGATTCATTGACATCGATTGAGTGGTTGGACTCCATTAGGTGCGCAGTGATGGAAGACGAACAAGATTTGGCCAAGCCCCGAGTTATCCACACCGGATGATGCTCCCGTATGCGTTCAGATGATCGCCGTGTCGTGCGGCCTACAAAGCTCGTTCCACAGGAACAAACGAAATGGTATACACAGTAAGAGGCAGCATGAACAGGCAATGTATCTTTCAACTGAGGGCGCAAAATCGGTACGGAATTGAATTGAACACGTAGTTTTGCTGCAGAATAGGTCTTACTTAGGGCTATGCTAAGTTTGTTGCTTATATTTTCTGAAGCATTATCGCCCTTAAAAGGTAATGAAATATAAACAGACTTTTTCTCTACAGTGTGTTGATTGTTCAGCTTTGTGCTATTTGACATATGCTTGTGAATAAACTGTTCGGGATAGCCGTTTTCAACTAGTACTTGAGAGTATGAATTGTCTTTCCTTCTCTAGAGTGTTCACTCGAGGCATATTTCTACAGCCTGTCAGATAAACATCGGACTAATGAATTAATTTTCTGTTCTCAATGGTACAAAACTATAAAAGTTGGTATATTGTCCTATCCACGTTAACTTACGATGTACTTTCCTTTGTATCGTCCCATCTGAGCGACGGAAAGAGAGAGACCGTCTAAGAACGCAGTTTACCTTTCGAGATTGACTCCTCAGGTTCCATTGCGTGAAGTGCTGATATTCGCCTATGGGCTTGAGTTGAACCGTGTCACGGTAGTTTCCCTGGGCTTGTGATTCTCATGAGTTACGCAAATAATATCATTTACATATCGCTTGTAAAGAGTGAACGGATTAACCATAGTTGCTAGCGCACCACTGTCAACTTTTGCCATAAAAACAATATCAGCTAGTCAATTGGGCCTAATGGCTGACCCCAAATTGCTACCCCGTCCTTCTTGTCGATATAGTCTTTTTTTTATAGAAATTTGAACCTGAACCATTATAAGGTACATTACCGTATAACAACCTTTTCAATTCTTCTATCGGTAATCCCACGTTTATGGAGTTGTTCTCAAGATAATCGCCTAGAAACTCAATTGTTTCTCTCAGCGGGATTGATTGTGAATAGGGATGGTTACATTCAAGTTGAGAATATTCTTTTTCCCTGACACGTTTAGCTTCTTCAAGGTTTCAACAAATTCAAAAGAATCACTCAAGCTGTGGACTGCTATCTGTCTCCTTACAGGTTCTAACATCCCAGCCAGCCATTTCGCAGTTGCATGATATGGGGAATTACTCATGTCCAAGATCGGTCGCAAGGGTATTTCCACTTTTGTGAACCTTAGGCAACCCGTAAAGTCTAGGGACAACAGTGCCCATTGGTCTGACTCTCGAAAACGTACTTGAATCGATAAGCCCCGTCTGTTTCAAACATCGCAACGATTTTGTTATAGCCTTCTCTATAGCTATCGTTTTATCCTTCTCGTTGTTTATCCTTACAAATTTGGTTGTATCTTCCAGCAACGAGTTCATTTTACTTAAGTAGTCAGCCTTATCGAGAATGACAACTCCTGCGCCTTTATCAGGCTTGGATATTATGATATTTTCGTTTCGCCTTAGAGATGCAAGTGAAGATAAATGCTCCCTTGTCAGTAAGTTCCTAACTATTGATTTTTGAGTAAGGTATTGATAGCAAGATTGAACTAACGTGGTCTTAAACATTTCTACGTTCAAATCTGATGATGGCTGAAGATCACTCAATTGGTCATAGAAGTTCTCAAACTGAGTCTCTAAATCTAGTTGTCTAAACCTACGCATAGGATAGCAAAATTTTGGCCCTAATGATAGTACTTCAAGTGAGGGCTTATCCAGTGTTAAAGATGAAAAGTTATGCACGTACCGTTCGGGGTTTCTCGGAAATTCTGCCTTCGGCTTAACTGGGTTGATTTGATTACGCAGTTTTGCTTCTCTCTTATCTCGCATTTTAGCCACGATTTGTTGAACGTATGTTTCGAATTCGACAACCTCATTGTGCGTCAGTTCTTTCAATATCATCGCCGCATTGTTCTGTTTCGCTTCCAAGTTAATTGCTCTGCTGGTCCATGTGTCCTTTTTCGTTTAACGCTTGACGCTGCAACGAAGTACCCGTAATATTGATGCGATTTTCGCCGCAGTATTGACCAATATTGCCTCGGAAATTCTAGCCGGTCGACGCACTGCTCCAAAAACCGAATGGTTACGTCCGCTTCTGCCAACTGCGTACTGAACTTAATAAACTTATTAAGTTCTTTTAGTACGGCGGGGTCTTTGGCTTGTTTAAGTTGCATGAAAATATCAGGTTGCCACAACCACTTTTGCGTATATAACATCAGCTTGTAAGTTCGGATGAGCATCGCTTCGGAGAAAGCCAGTAATTTTGGGTTTCGATTGTGCAACAATATCTTGAATGACTTTAAGGTGTGGTGACATTGTTGTGTGGTCAAGGTCATACAACTGGACCGACTTACTGTGACATGTGACCAGATTGTTACGCCCACACATCCACCGCTGAGCGACCCTTACGCGCATGCAGCCGCAGTGACTTCGAACCTCTCAAAACTCACAGTTTGCCAACCCTACTGTAGTCGATGTCACGTGCACGCACGCAAAAACAGCAACACACACACAACTAAACTCATCTCTTACATTAGCATACGACACGTGATTCAACCCAGTGTCTTCGCCGGGGCTGATAAGGCAACGACACTGTCCGCACATGAGAACAGAACTTATCTGGGTCTCTCGCGCGCCAGCGAACAAAACACAGCAACAGTGCTCTGTGGTTTACACACTTTCCATCCTGTAGATCACTACGTCGACATCTATAGGATTCCACCTCAACGCTCCACTAACACACTCACGGATTACATCTCTGTATTTTGTCCGAACCCTTGCTGTAAGTGCACTTGTTATATTTGTTCGTTATTTACATTACACTTTTGTTGCATATCCTTCTGATATTATTTAGATGTTTGGTTTTACCTACACTACTTACAACGTATTGTAATTAGTAGGCCAGCATCTAAAAAATGGATCAAGTTGGTGACCTGTTGTCATGAGGTGTTTAGCAATCGATGACGTTGGATTTCGAGCAGTCAGTTCACCAAGTTGAGGCTGGTGCGTCATCAGTTGTTTCAACCATTTCGGATGTGTTCGACGATTCGCTGCTTATAAAAACGTCATTGCAATTGCAATTGAACTTACATACAACATGAGAGATAGAGAAAAGTGACAAACTACTTTCGCGATTACGGAGAACTGGTCCTCTGGTGGTTTGAAATAAGCGCAACTGCGCAGCCGCATACGTTCGAGCCAGAGCAGACTTTAATTTGTGCTTTATTGTGTTAGCCTGATGGCCACCTTTGAATGGCAAGAATAGAAAAGAAACATCCTTCTTTTGAGCCGTCAGTATGGGCTCAATGCTCTTATTCACCGTATTATGTGCCTCAATGAAGATTCTCGGAGGCATCCATTTGCTAGTAAAGTTTATCTCAACATCTGTTCTGTCTGCAGTTTGTCAGGGGGTACAAATACGCCTAGCCATGTGAAACAGTCTCTTAACTATACCCCGCTTGTAGGCAATAGGAGCAAAGTTAGAAATCATCAATGCGCATTAGCTACCAGCACAATTAGACTTTTAATATACAATATTGTGTGTATGTAATAAAAGCGATAGGATGAATTATCTCTGGGCTGAATTGTTCCTGAATGAATTGCTCGAAATTAATCGGATGTGATAATAACTGTTACGTTTC
Source organism: Paragonimus kellicotti (assembly GCA_014220965.1). Taxonomy (NCBI): domain Eukaryota; kingdom Metazoa; phylum Platyhelminthes; class Trematoda; order Plagiorchiida; family Troglotrematidae; genus Paragonimus; species Paragonimus kellicotti. Next base: position 6,572 of record LOND01007832.1, on the reverse strand, counting down.
CAGTCCGGCAGTTGTCAATCGGAACATCCCTTAGCAGCTCACACAACCCAGCAAAACAGTGCGATTCGCTCAATACCGTTTCACATTTTCTAATCGGCCACCTGATATACAGTCAGACGTGAAACTGCATATAGTTGGGAATAACTCAATTCCATCCCCAGCTTCCGGTCTTCGGTTCAACAGTATGGAAGACTGGAGCCAGTTCTACGACTACCACTCAACGCAAATTGAACTCAGTGAATAGTTTTCATTTGTCACTCCCGTCAGTTTGCGTGTGAATATGATGGATTTGCCAATGTGAGTCACTGTTTGTTTCTGCTGATCATCCATAACTCCGTCTCCCTCAGAAAATATTTACCTCCAGCAATCCTACATTTCAGTCTAATCATATTACCTTGAACTAGTGCCCAACAGATGCCAATTTCACGAGAGAAGACGACGATTCACCTGTATCATGTAACGTTTTGCCACACCTTTACAAGTTTATACTCTGAGTGATAGTGTTCATAAAGAAAAATCGACTCACTTGTCAACGGGTAAGTTTGTGAAAGCGTATAAAAAAACACGACATACACAGGTTTGGTGGCAGACTGCGTTTGTTACTACCGCAGAAACAAAGTAACAATCAACTCACGTTACCAACAGATAGTGCGGTGTAGTATGTTAATGAACAAGACCTCTGCATGGCACGTCGGTCCATTGTTGCTATGTGCATAAACCATCCGGATGGTCTTGGATGACGTTGATCCGACAATTTACGTTAAGAAACTGACGAGCACTCGATGAAACTGGCTATCGGTTCCGTGTCGAGAACGTCGGTAGCGTCATACTTTGACTTTTCGAGCCCAATTGTCATTTTGTTTTGTCGACTTAGATGACAGAGCACCCATGAAGGAAACTCGATTTGCCTGGGACGCGAAAATAGACTACAATATGTGATATAAATAGCAACAACTTCAACTGTGCAATAGGTTAAGTGCAGTTCATAACTTGGCAATCCGATATGCGTGACACTGATGTAACTTCCAATAAAGAGTAACTCCAGGAAAACTTCTAATTTTGGTATACTCTCCCTTATTTTGTTGCTGACTAGAGATTGGGTCAAACTTTCTGATTGTCGTTTCTTGAAGCCAACAACAAGCAAACGGTATTTTGAATTAAGATTGTCGGAAGCATACAATTCACATGTAACTAATATACGAAATGTTACCTGATTGATCATGCAAACTTACGTTGTTTTTTTCTGTCAGGATGTCTGTACTACACACAAACTCCCCATACACAACCACCAGTGGAATTGTGGAGAAGCGGTGACTTATCGCCGACATTTGTTACAGAACATGTTATTTTCAGGTGGAACATCACTCACATTTGATTGCAACTGTCGCATTCAGATAGACTTTCCCACCAACTTGAAATTAACCAAATCCCCGACTACTCATCAGTAATCTAAAATATCGCCTAGCAGGTTTAATGAGATCGGAGATTTCGACCTGTCTAGGAAGTCCTAATCGCGGGGTTATCGATTGGAGTTAACAGACAGTAACTGTGTCTCCTCTCGAGACGATCGGGCAACCTGATCATTACTCACAAGCGAAAGTGGTTGAGCGTTCACATATGATAATTCGGTCGTGCCTAATGTGAGGTCAATGGCGCAGTGGTAAACACGGTTGCCTCATGAAAGAATGGCCGGAGTTCTAGTCCCGGCAGTGGCAAGGATATGCACTACTGACGAGCTCTAATGAGAGCGAAACTCGAGTCTAGTGCTTCTTTTCGAAAGGGGCCGACTGGAAAGTCTATGGGAATGCGACAGCTGCGATCAATTGTGGGTGATGTTCAACTTGGAATCATTCAGGCTCTCTACTGCTCATCGGTAATATTACTTAGCGTTTTTTCAGTAGTATGTTTTCTTACAAAAATACTCGACCAGTCAGTTTAAGGGAAAAATAGGCAACATATTAGTTGTGGATTATTCTGACCCTTACAGGACCCACATTCAGTTTTACTTCCACTACTGCTCTCACCTGCACGATTTTTGTTTTCGCCAATCACACTTTATTCAAGGCTGCTGTAGTATGAGCTCCGAAGACCTACAGTTACATTTATTCTGTTTCTTATAGTTAATATAGCCAACTAAATAACGTGTAGAAGGGATTTCCTACGCAGTATGTGGTTCGGGATAGTTGCCCATAAACAAAATAGCATATAGTTTAGTCCACCTTATTAGGTGGGCCTAATCGAAAAATAGTTAAGATGAATGTTTTTGCTATTCCAGGAATACACATTTTCCCAACGGTTCACTATTTGACAGTGAGTTCGTGCTTGCGCCGGATAGCTGCTGGTAAGTAAACCTTTGGCATCGAACCCAATATTCAAAAGAAAATTGTGCACAAAAAATGTTCGGTTGTTTGATCAGCTTTTTATTTCGGCTGAAAAAGTTACATGCTTTCCAGTGACGAGTTATGGTTTAGTTAGGCGAGTGGACTCTGAATTTTCGGTGTCTCCCAGCTGACGGCCTGGGACTTCACGCTTTGGCGCTATTCGGGCGGGTTAATTATCCAGTTGATATCAACGTTACAACGAATACTGGATCAGTAATAGAAGAAACCACAGCGAATTTCAACACTGCCTGTTTTAAAATCAATTTGCCCCATTTCATCAACACGTAACCAATCACCAGCAATGACCAGTCGTTCCATTTCGTTCATTGATTCAAGTCAACGTAAATCTTCATCCTGTGAGTCGGTTGCATGTTCAGAGTCTGTAGTCCATGACGCACTAACTGAAATGTTTGCACAAATGATGTGTTTTACTGCCTAGAGCAAGTAGATGTTATTCATTATTATCCTGTTGCATTCATTGTCGGTCTCCTTTACAATGATCTCCAACATGAACTTTCTAATAAGTTCAGTTAAGTGGACCAAATTATTAACTGATCCGTAGGTTAAGTTTTCGTAATAACGTTTACTGTTGAATATTCCAAACTTATTTTACATGCATCCGAAAAGCAACAAATGGAGGGGCGTTGTTAAAGAAGAGAACAATCTTCTGCCCGGTAAAATTTATCGGAGATTGAGAGATGGTAAGCATTCCTGAAAAAATTGTCATCGGCTTTCTTCAGTTGGTAATAAAGACTTGATAACTTATCAGTGTTGGCGGTTCTGGAAAATTAGAAAGTACATTATTTCCTAACTACCGTTGGGGCCGGTTTCTCATAAGTTACCGACCTCTGCAATTACCCTACCTTTCGGAAGTTTCAGCCGTTTTGATAACGATCTTTCCAGCTCAGTAGTCTGGCAAAGCAGAGTCTTGAAATATAAACTGTGTGGTCAGTTTCTGAGTTGTGTTCACTACGACGGTTCGTAAACATTTTAAGGCGTTCACTCCAATTCGTGCAACAGTACTTTGCTCACCACAAATCTAAGGAGAGTGCTTCAAATATTTCGATGTTTACTTTGAATGGGGTCAAACCATGTTCACTTCGCAACTAAGGAGTAAGACCATGAAAGCATTGGAGTTTTATCTGCAAACAACACTACTGAAGTGAAGAGCATTACCAGTTTTGTTCGTTAAAGGGCAAATCATAGTGTATATAGCCCTAATGTATCAGATGATCCTCGAAATCAAAAACCTTTTATCCGTTCGAACAGCGTGGGCTGGCGTTAATCTACGCGGTGTGGCCTAAATAGTGAGATGAAGCGATCTGGCTCAGATAAACGATGAACTTTTCCGGACTGACGAATGTCCTGGCACAAAGCTGTAGGAAGCAAGTGACGCTCAGTACTGATGAACGAGCACAGTTAGTCCCAATTTATTGTGATATCGATCAGAATATCGAGGTTTAGAGAGTTATGATTTTGATTGATGAAAGATATCGAGGCAGGATACCTGAAGTTCGATCAACAGTTTCCAAATTGATGAGAAAACTTTGGTTCACTGGCAAGAGTAATCGAACAATATACACTGGTAGACCGAATACAAGGTTTGATGACGTCGCAACACTAGGAATCATGTCTGTAATTCATATTCATTAATTCCATCAATATTGCGTTAGTCTCGGTAGCTGATACAACTTTGCCGAAAAGTGTACGAAGGCTAGCACCGGAAAATGGTGTTTCACAATAAAGTGTGAGTACCACAATTAGGGGAAACTGCGTTACACATTTCAGAAAAGCAAGCTTCTAGCATTTCGGAACTCTGATTCAAAGTGCCGCTATATATTCGGTTTCTGATGCAATGAGCATATCAACAGTAACATTGGTAACCAATCCAACAGGCATCATGGAAACTGTGGTTGAGATTCGGCTCACCAGTTGAACGGCTTTATCCGGACATGTAGAAATCTGTTCTAGGAGGAGCATTAGAGATGAATGTAATCTAGGAAGGATGTGTGAGCTAGTTTTTTACTTGTCTGAAGTGGACAATACCATAGAGCATCCGGTTTGATTAGAAGGTGCACGGCAAATTGGTTGTTTCAGACTTAAACACGGCTGACGTGTTAAAAATAAATGACTACAAGAGATCCGTGCTGTCCCTAACTGCAATGCCAGTCAACAGGGTGACACCAGGTACACAGACTGTACGTAACTCGCAGGAGAACACACGACTATCCATTAACATGCCACCTGTCAGTCCACACATCAAGGGTGCGATATCGGCCGAAACACATTAGGGTGAACTAAGTGGTGTGAGGCAACAAAGTCACTTTGGTAACACAACCACTCCCAACAGTTTGCTCACCCGGTTTGGATAGAGGGTCCGTCACTGCAAGCCTTCTCACGACGTCGTTAGCCTGGCGTAATGTTTCTCCCTCAACTCTACCAAAATCCATTTGTGTGGTGCTCATTGTTTGGGCCATTACCTCAGTTTGACCAAGTTATTTTGGAATACCCTACAAAAGGGGGCTGCCCAAGGTTATAAGTAACCAATAAGCTTGCAAAGGTGTACCGGGGGGCCCTTTCTTCATCAATCAAGACGGTTCGGTGTACTGAAGAAAAACTGGAGATGGAAACGGATTTTATTTTTCAGAATAAAACATGTCCGTGCTCATCTGGGATATGTTTATGCTACAAATTTAATTTTCAAACTTCAATTGCTACGAGATGTACTAAGATTCTGCCAGTTGTCGACAAGCGATCTAACTTTCTTTGAAATGACAAGATGTGAATTGGAACCGTAACAGAAGACAACCGGGGTGGATTCGTAAAATGTGTGAATTTTTTTCAAGAGGCACCTGCTTTCAACAGGGTCACTTTATGAAGTCCACCTTAGCATACGGATGATGCAGAGTTGATCCGACGCACTGAGGGTAGAACACTTTTGGAGACGCGAATGTCTATCACACACAGACCTTATTGAGTCATGAGCACAATCAGAAAATAACAATACAGATGGTCACGAACTAGAATCCCAGCTTGAACTATACGACCACGTAGTAAAAACACTGATGGAATATGGTATGCAGTTCTTTTTATGGCAGCACGGATGTTCATTTACACAATCGCACAAGTACGTAGAAAGATGAGTCTGTCGGTGGTCAGTAAAAACTGCACATACAATCACAGGTAGCAGTCCGAGTTGTCCAATACTGAACAAGAGGACGAATAACAGAGGAATTGGCGTTGCAACTGTTTGTTCAATCTAGCGTACCGCTCAGAAAACGGATGTAGAATTAATCAGTTGTTAACATTTTGAATTGCCGATGGATTAAGTTTTCAACAGACTTTTCTGTCTACGTTTTTAAACTGGTCAAGCTCAACAGGACGATTGATGAGATGTCGGAGCAGAAGCCTACTTATAAATGTAAAAGCTTTCCACGTTAGAGTTTGCTAACAATTCACTACTTACGAACGGTTACATAATGTTTCTATCGCTTCGTTGAAGGAGTAGGCGTGGATACCCTGTGAAGTGTGATTAACGTTTTTGGATAATCGAGTGTGAAAAATCAGGGATTCGGTTGGATTCGCACAAGTGACAACGAGTGCGGCAAGTCATGCCAACGGCTCAGAAATATGGCATCTGGCTTCCTTTGTGTGACGTTCGTTTCTACGGTAACTTATAGAATCGAGAAGAGAGACAGGCAAGCGAACACAGTCGTATTTGCTTTGGGGATCCGGTGACTGTCCTCCATTTACTTAAGACATTTAGAAATGTAATGGTCTGCGTAACCCCCTCTGTTCTTTTCGCTGGTTACCCTACCGAACTTGTCCTGGCCTGCGAAAGGAGAGTTCAGTTCGATAATGCAATCGGTTTATTTGTAAAAGCAATTCCGGCTTCTTCGTAGTCCGCAAAAATTACTCGGATTCTGTTCGAACTTTTTATCCATTAATATGTTTCTTAGTTGACGGTCAGTTATCAAATTTGGGAGTGAAGCCTTGTGTTTAACGAAACAGATTCATATGCTGTACCCATACAGTACTCTTACTGATACACTTACTACCTCGACAGTATTGCACGAACTGCTACGGTGAAATTCATCAACACTGAAACAATAATACTTTAACAACATACACTGCCGGGGTTGACCAAAATCTTCCACTCCGCAAATGTTCACGCTGATGAAGCTGTTTCAT
>LOND01007829.1:8353-23590 GCA_014220965.1 Paragonimus kellicotti | reverse complement strand
AAGACCAGACAACACTTTAGGTCTCATTTTTACGACGGAAATCTCCTCTGTGAGTGTGTTCGTCCTAGAATAACCTCGAGGATGTGCTCACAACATAGTCAATTTCATGTTTGACCTAAACGCTCCAAAAATGTGGAACATCTTATAATATCGCCAAATCAAATTCACAGGCTGGAACATGTTCATCACCCTGTTGATATCTTTGGAGTGAAACACCTTCTTTCTTACCTCTGGTCTAACTGCCAAAACCGAAGTTTTCAATAAAAACTTCAGGATTTTGCATGGACATCTTAGCCCCGGAAAGATCAAAACGCCGTAATGTGTGCGGTAAATGCAGGATTCTCACTCCAAAGGAGCAAGGTAAGCTCAAAAGTCTCAAATCACGGCACCAAAGAACACAAGATTTCTCCCTTATTATGCAAATGTATAAAACGTTTAACGTTATAGAATATAGAATCAAAATACAGCATCTGAATGAGGAGAAACGTGCGCTTAACAACAAAAAAGAGCTCGGAGTTGATGCAGTTATTGGGACCTTATTGTTTCAGTAGCAACAAAACAGAACGAAACTACCGTAGGAGACCAGTTACAATTCGTGAGGTCTATAATTCATATTTTGCTGCTTTCTTCAACCTTGAAGAAAATACGTTGCCTCAACCTCTTTCTGTAAGTACAAATAAGTTTCTAAACCATGTTTCCGTTGACATAGTGAAAATAAGCTCTTCGTTATCTATTATCAAACCCTCTTATATTTCCTGATCCTGATGGTATTCACCCTGTTGCTCTCAAACACGGAGGGGAAGACATTCCTCTACTTTTGCTTAATATTTATATACTTTCTTCAACATTAGGCTCCTTCCCTCTCCAATGGAAAAATTCTAATTGGGCCCCGATATAAAAGTGGCTCGCGACAAGATATCAACAATTATCGTCCCATTAACCATACTTCAATTTGTTCTCGGGTGTTGGAAAGGATAATAAAATGTCACATGGTTGAATTCTTATTATCCCAAACTCTTGAAAACCGCTCCCAGCATGGGTCCCTTAGCGAAAGTTCGTGCGTGACGTGCCAACAAGCATTTCCTGATTCTGGTCATAAGCACCGTACTCATCGCAGCGACCAATCTTTTTATTCGGACCACACGCCGTCCGAATTGACTGACGACTCTAATTTCACCAGAGTCAAAAGAAACGCATGGAGTCGTTGGGTAACCTCTCCGAACTATGCTTCTTTTGAGCTGCACAAAACCAAACCAGTAGCCAGCACATTCGGTCAGTCTCACAGCAACGGAATAGACGGGAAGTCTACCCGCGGTCATCTGAGGACGAGACGACTCTCGCCGCGGCCACCCGCATTGGAGTGAACACGGACGGATTGCGGGTAATCATAAACCCCTCACCGAATGTCTGTTCACTTCACTGCACCATCCGACTCCTTCTGGTAGTGCAAGCAGTAACAAAACGAACAGCGCTAGAGCCACAACGACCTGCACAACGAATACCAGTAATACTAACAATAGCAATACTGATTCCAGTGACTGGCATTGTCAGTTGTCAACCAGTGATTCTTGCGGGCACCTTGCGTCCTATGGAGATGAGCCTGTTGATATAGACTTTGATCCCTTCAGAGAGGTCTCACCTGAACATGTTCCAGTCTATGAATTTAATTTGGCGATAATACATGATTTTCGACATTTTTACAGCTTTTAGGTCAAACATGAAATTGACCACATTGTGATCACATCCTCGAGGTTTATTCTAGGACGAACACACTCACAGAGGAGATGCCCGTCGTAAAAATGAGATCTAAAGTGTTGTCTGGTCTTGTAGATGCTGAAACGTGTCAACGCTATCTATTTAATTGGACACGCGAGAAACTCAGCTTGATTTGTAGGAGTTGTAAAACAGGTCCAGTAGATATTGGACATGCTGGAATCTCCACCAGTTAGTTTGTACTATGAAGGCGAATTTGATATACAATTAGGTCCATTAATCGGGTCAGTCGTGTCGTCAAATGGCGTTAGGTGGCCTGTAGACGCGTCTTAATAGTAGCTCACAGGATCCAGTTGACACTGACAGCCACAATGAGTCGTCAATCATATCAAGACACGGCTCATCAAGTATGGTTGCAGAATATTGCTCCCTTAGGTAAATTAAGCATCCTCCGCCACGTCCTGAACCGCGATTTTTACGAAACAAAAGATGACCTTTAACGTGTTGTTGTGTCTTAGGTCTCAGGAGTACACCAAGCTTCAGTGACTAGAATAATGTGAGGATTATATAAGAAGATGAAAGGTCTGAAAATATGCATCTTATTGACTAGTGAGCGTGCATTCAAAAGCAATAAACTTAGAGCATTTTTCTTATTCGACATCAATTTAGACCTTTAAAACTGTCTGAAACAGAAAGGTATTTGTGACTAATGGGCTCTGGTAACGTTCGCTTCGGTCTGATGCGGCTATAATGAGTTCATCAATGACTGACTGGGTGTCGCTGCGTCTGAGTCCATGACAGAAAGTGTTGGAAAAGTGTCAGTAAGGTCTGGTGGGGTAGTGGAGTTATGGGAGGTGGACTGGGCAGGGGAGGTTTGAACGGTATGTGACCCGCTAAAAAAGGGTAAGGTTGAAATGAATTGGTCATACCCACATGCACGTTGTCAGCAAAGAGATCGCGGGTTGCATTTAGGTGAGCATTCATAGTGTAGGGCTATTCGCATTCAAAAGGGGTGTTGAGCGTGGTTTAAGCAACTCTGGCGGCAATAATAGGTTTCCGGTTGAGCTTCGTATTAAAAGGTGTGTCACGTCAGAGATTGTTGTTGCTAGACAGAGACCTAGAATTAGGGGTTGGCAATAGACACATCCTTTCATTCGCTGATTGTGGATTAGGGTGTGCGAGCTTATTTTTTCCCTTATGATGCCGAGGAGGTGAACGAGTGACTGGTGGGCTAGTCAGTTAAAGAGAATTTGTTAACACCGGTGTCCCACTGATGGCCAGTTTTTGAGCTCTTTTGGGATGTGTTTAATGTTGGGATACCGGCGTGCATTTGACTGGTAGAAGGACGGAGTCTTACTTTGTCTGATGCAGCTACCGCGCAGACAGGTTTAAATCTAGACGTTCCATTTGGTTCACTATGGGCACGGTTATTTACATGCTCCTGTTCTGCTAGCTGACTCTTCAACATAGGCTGCCCTTACGTTAGACAGGTTATTAGAACTGTCAAGATCCATTGTAAAGTTCATCAAGTCAGACAACATGTGCTCTGTTGTGAAGTTGATGTTTCCAAGAGAATCGTTGGCACCCTCAGGTGTGATGTAGCAAGACGAAGCCGCACGATCGGATGGACCCGATTCACCATTCTTGGACACCACGCACCCTGTTTGCATGCGTCCTGGGCCATACGCCTGGAGACGACAGTGTTGCAAAATAAGCGATTTTGGCATTCCATCCGAAGTAGCGTTCCAGCCCGCATAAGTATTTTTCATTCAAGGGAGGTTTTGGACCTGACAAGGTCCCGGTATTGGATAGACTGGTTTGCAATCGTTTCGCTCTGGAAGTTGAACAAAAGCGGACGTCAGATCTTTTGGAGCTCCTTATGAAAACGTATGCACGTGCATAATGTCGGGGCTATATTAGTAATCCTCCAGATAAGCTTTCAATACCGTCTAAATGAAACTTATCTGGCACGTTGTATACGATGGCGTTGTTCGAGCAACGCATCCGTTTCATGATTCCCGTTGCCAATGTGTTGAGGAACAGGGTTGAGCTCTGCACATTATCCATCCGGGGGACTTCCCCGTACCTTGAAGATGTAAGGTAAGAGGAGAACGTTCTCTTTTAGGGTATCAAATACAGCATGGCTTGCTTTAAGTTGGGCAAGCTCAGCTTCCAGCTTAGATACCTTACCGAATAGATCCGCCAATACATTGTCTGGGGGGGAAGAACAGTTCTTAGTTTGAGAGGTGCTGGCGGGAACCACCCGTTTACCTTCACCCTCTTTAATGACAGCTTCTTTGGAAGAGGCGGCGTGAGTTCCAGGCCTGGAGCGTTTGCCTCTAGGGAGATCACTATCGACTTTAGAGCTGGAACGAGTGATTTCGACACCAGCCGATCTCGTTTGACGACCGATTTTGATCAACGTAATTCGTAATATAAAAATATTCTTGGATAGACGTGGACGTGGAAAAAATGTAAGCACGGATTGGAAAGTGCTAAAATAAAAATCATATGAGAAATTCCAAATGATATATTACCGCAGCAATTACTTGCCATTTTCAAATCGCGCGGTAACTTCTTTCTTCTCCTCAGTCAGTGTCCAGTTCTACGAAATGTGGTCGAAGAAAATTCACTTGGCCTCATCTCAAAGGGGAATGAACGTTCCGGTACGCTTTCAGGGCGTAGGGGTGACGTAAAAGGGGGATGCTCACGCGGCGTGAATGGATAAACTCTAGCATTCGTTAGACGGCCGTGATCTCCAGTGAGTGTCACGCTGTCTACTTTCTAATCGTTGGACGTTTAATCCAGGCCGCCTCTCCTCCAAAACCTTTATTCATACCCTCCATCCCAAATGTAGCCTTTCGCGGAGTAGGGTCCGAAATTCACGAGGTGACCGAAGTAACTACTTAGTTCTCTACTGTTGCCCCTGTGATCAACCAGATAGTCTTGCTGGTATTCTACAATCATGCTGGATCACCCATGACGTGCGTTGTGCTCGACACAACCGCGTGGCCAAAGATCTGGCGAAGCGACTGCGCAACTTGGGCTATACAGTCTTCGAGGAATTGCGAGTACCAACGACGAGCTCGTTCATCAAACCCGATGTGATCGCGGTTCGTGACGATGCTGCTGTGGTGCTTGACGTCAGTATAGTGGATGACTACCGAAGCCAACTTGCCTGGACGGACAAGGTCGCGAAGTACAGAACCGACTCTCATAATGCCGCCATTCAATCGGTCCTCCATACTATGGGCTGTGATGTGAACTCTGTTTCTCCTTCACCTGTGATTGCACCTTATCGCGTTATTATTCCTCCCTCTTCAGGTAGCGCTTGTTTCAGACCGGGACTGTCCTTCTACTCAGTCACGAATTCACGTCTACCGACTGTTCTTGGTTCCCAGCAACCTATATTACATATATGCAAGGAACCTGGCGTTATTTGTTCTCACCCTTTCTGCAGATGTCTCACTATGAAGGACAGTTTTTGTCTTGATGCGCGAGTCTTCACCGTGATAGCGCCCCCCTATCTTGAGGAGCCTTTGATTGTGTGAAGCTGACCAATTAGCTTATTTTCTTTTGTTATGTTTATCCCAGTACTTTTTTCCTGTTTCAAATCCGTTTTTGACATACCACACCAATAACGTTTCATTTGATTACTGGACTTTGAACACTTGCTACTCTTGTATGAGGACACATCAGCTGTTCAGTGTTACAAGCTGTTCAACGCCCCATATCAGACAGATAGCTTTTTTCCACGTTTACCTGTTTTACATATCTTTTGCTTAATTTTGACGTCACCGTTTTTACTCTCTTGAACAATGATGTTTTTGCTGCTCTTAAAAATAAGCGACGCAAGTTTGTTATCATTTTAGTCGGTACTGGACTCACTTTGTTGTCCGGACATGGACTACACGGTAGCCTTCAAAGCTGTTTTTGAGAATCATGCACCAAATGTTTTCCTTATCTTTAGAGGTACCTGGAAGGGGGAGTGGAAGATGATAAGTTCATTCACTTTTGTGTGTCCTGCTGACAACCGACAACCGTTCTGAAATTCTATCAAGTAGGATGGCCTGATTCCTTGCGAATGGTCTGCTTCTTGTCAATGTACGAAATATAAAAGATATGGGGCTGGATGCAGAGATGGGCAGCATGTCTGGCTGATTTGCGTGTTCGAGGTCTAATGAGTTGATATCCGTGACACGTGTTGTAACTCGCCGTTCCATGTTGCCAAAAGAAATAACCAGTTGGTTGTCAGCCTTTCAACCCAGAGCGTATCCACTGGTGTAGTCGCTTGGTTTATGGATCCCACCCAACGAATTGAAAACTGCCCGTGAGTGAAGATAACCATTGTAGCGGTTTCGTACAATAAGTTTAACAACCGATAATGCTGAGCATCATGTAACCCGAGTTTACGGTAGACTAATTGCATCAACGGACATCGCAAACATGCGACGCTCGCGAAAGCGTGTATTGTTAAGTGGGTTTAAATGATGCCCAAAAATCTGGCGATGCTGTTTACACATTTGTGTCCAAAGGGTTCGTGCGCATCCTCTAGGATGAAGACGACAGATACACACACAACAGCATTGCGGAAAGAAAACATTCCGTGGACATGGATGTTACCACGGAACAGAGAAGCACAGTCGTGACGCCATACATATGGTGATACATGTGAATTCTGCAGTTTACCAGGTTTTGATTAATGGTGGTACCACACATGGCCGGCCCGTAGTGTACAAGTGTGTTCGTTGAAAGTGGTGTGGTTCTCTACGGAAACTATCCGAAGTTTTCCGGAAAAAGATGAGCGATCACAGCGGGGACGATGTCCGTCAGAGACAAAATGATTGCGCAAATGAAGACAGTTTTTGTCGAGTTCGATTGCGAAATAATTATATGTTATTTCCAAGCGATTGGCGCAGTCCAAAAGCACAGGTGAGAAGCACCGAGTTGCAACGTACTATAAAAGCGAATTCCGCCCGCGTTCCGTATCTTTCCAACCATATGTCTAAAATTGACCACAAACCTCGGCAAGTCGTACTGTCAAACTCTTTGAGTTGTAGGTTTAAATGTCAGCTGGACACCATTGGCCGAATGAATAAGAAATTTGTAAATTTTTTATTGTGCATCTGGCTCTACATCAAGCCTAAAAAGAGCCACCCATGCACATAACGACATAGTACGCTACATTGACCGCATAACCAATCGATCGGGGGTAGCAAGCAGAAGGATAAAAAGTCTACCCAAGAGACTTACTGGACACGGCCATTCCAAAACTATGCGTCCGCAGCCAATGGCTGAATACGAAGCACTTACTGACGCAGCCATTCTGAGATCGTGTATTTTGATTTGCAAATCTAAACCATCCTTTATCGCCTGACTACGTTACAAGACATTTGATGCAGAGATACATGAACAGGAGAACCTGATGATAACATTTTGGGGTAAGCCGTTCTAAACTGGACGTTCCAAATAATGTAACCGCGCGTGCAGACGGTGGGCTTACGGCTTCAGACCAAAGTTGTAAGCAGTTTAAACCGGAAATGTGGAGCACCGCGTCGTTTATGGGCAAAATTGCCCAGCTGCAGCAGTCGCAACAGCAATACTTATGGTTAACTCTGGCGGCAGACCGGAAGGTCTCTCCATAACCTTCCAGTTGAAGCGTTGGTTTTAACTTGCTACTGTTATTCTAAATCTGTTGTTTTTGGTTGTCACATTCATTCAAGTCTGCCGTTTGAGATTAATTTGATTTTAATCTCCCAAAAGTGTGACCGAGAAATTCTGTCTCAATTCAATGAAATAAGTATTTGAATTGATTATTCATTGGACAAACTACAATGTAAGTTCCCCTCTCCAACTCTCTCCAATCAGAACATGTGACTAGCGTGGAAACAAAAGAATGAGATAAATGAAACTTAAATGAAAAATACATTGTATCTATCAATTTTCCTGCAGTTGCGGAAGCACTCACATCGGTGGGAGAGAAAGAACGCGTGGAATTAGGGCCCAAAACCCTATTCTAAAAAAACTGGATAATGCATCAACTCACGCACTAGCGGGTAACACTCAGCGAAAAAGAAAAGTCGCTTCACTTATTACGGGGCACTTATCAACCACAGATCGCATCGACAATATTGTGTCCTCGTTTAAGATCATGAAGATTGGCAACGGCTCACAAAATCTCACGCCTGTCGAAGCATTGTTGATTGACCGTCGGCAACCGGTTCTATGTGCACGGGTATAATTGGCAGTCAACCTTCGCTTGCCGTTGGTTTAACCGTGAATAGCGTTCATGATTCGGCCCGATTTGCACTTTCCAACTGTTTCATTCGTCTTGTTGTTTTTTCATAATAGCCACACGTTCACGACTGATGACATTGTGCGAATTGAATTAATATCGTGGTTCATGTCTTCCGATTCTTCTATTCAAACGGCTGAAACGTACTCGGTACTTCAACTTTTTCATACGGACATTCCTGCGTAAATATCAAAAATTTTATCAACAATGTGAAATTGCGTTAATCGACGCAGCTATTGGTGTTTTGTGACGAAATTCAATGGTATAAAAATACAATTGTATCCGGCATGTTGGTAGCTCAGGCTAGGCTTCTCCGTAGGATGTTTAGCGACCCACTACATTACCTATCACGCAGTACTTCGGCCGTTCAATTGTTATACCTGGCAAAAAAATGTTTCATTAACCCATCACTCATGCTCGTAACATCATCGGTAAGATGCATATTTGTAAGCCTTTTGTCTTCTTACTTAACCCTTGTATCATTCTTGTCACTGAGACTTGGTGCTCCTCGAACGCTGCAAGCAGGCAGATAGAAAATCGTATATCATGTTTCGTAGAGATCTTCTCTTGAATTCAATGTAGTTACCAAACCGACAGTTGTATTCCACCGTCCGATCGAATTCATTCATCGGAATACCTTCTTCTCATACTTCAAGGTCACTTCAATATCTAGAAGTACTTTCTTTCTTACCTCAGAGAAAAAATGTAGCAACCAAGGGACTTATCGCACATTTCATTTCTTAATATCAACACTCTGGCCCACATAAAGTGGAAATGCGTCAATTTACACGTTCAAGGTAGAATCTTTACTGAACAGTAGACTGACAGACTTGAAATATTTAAGTCACTGCGCAGAAGAACAATAAATTTGTCCTAGTAACGCAAATGTGTAACATATTTGAATACCTAGAACATGGAAAGCAGTCGCGTTACGTAATCAAAGAAAAGCTCGCGCTCGTTAACAAGCAGAGGAGCACAAACCTAATAACTGCTGAGAAGGAGAATGTCCATGCAGAGACCCTTCTACAAAAGTTAATACTCTCAAACCGATAAAAGGGTTGTCGGTCACCCTGTTGAAAAGTGTGAAACCTTCAACTCACATCTGGCTGCTACGTTTAGCATGGCAAAAAGCATATTACCCTTTAATACTCTCCGTTGCATAAAAGCTGAAAGCTTAGTGTAGCCCGGTAGTTTAACTGGTTACTGCATCAACAAAAAACAGTTCAATAAAAACTTAGGAACAAAAATGGCATACTTTTTGTTTTCTGGTGAGGTACCTCCTCCATATACCTGGCATCATCGCAACAAAATCCTTATTAACCTTTTGTGTTGCTTCCCCTGCTTCAAACCATCCTCGTTAACTGCCTAACAACTTCGGTGTATTATAAAATACGGATTTCAGTTTCAACGTCGGCTCTATGAAGCAAACTGCCATCGAAACTCCATATGGAAGTTTGGTTATCACGTGATGTTCACTTGTTGCGAAGCACTACAACTGCGTGAAAACTTTGGTATGTTTATTAACCAACACGAGTTCCGTATTAATCGCATGAACCTTCGCCAAAAACACATACGGCACTGTTTCGTAATAGTAACTCAGCGCTCAGGGAGCACACTGACCGTCGAAAAATGCCGGTATCCCGTTGGTTTCGGTGAGCAACGATTTAAATGGGAGAAATAATTACCCTATTGATTCAACAAGATACGGGTAAAAGTCGAATAATTTCACTTTCAAAAATATAACATTGTTTTCACCGAATTTAGTTGCTTTTTAAACCCAATCGTAATTCCAGACATTCAGTGGCTGTGCTGTCCCACTCCGTAAGGTAGGCGTGGAGCAAGCTGAAAGCTCCTGCACACACTCAAAAGTATGGGCGCGATTAACTTGTTTCGTACATTCTTACTTTTGCTGTATCTTGATTATTTACGGAAATATGGAATTTCAAGCACATCCAATAAATGCATTATTGTGGTTCATATCTGAACTTTGCACAGGTTTAGGAGGGATGTAATCAGGCTACCCAACGTGACCTAGCAAATAACTGTAACATTATTGGAATGCTCGAGAAGAATATTGTAAGACGGTTTCGTTTTACTTTTGCTCTATCCCAAGTATTTACGGAAACGTGTTATTTCTATCTCATCGTTGTGACCTCACCTTGAATGCAATTTTTCCTTTCATTCGTTTCTCTGTTCCGGTTTTCCGTGAACGCTGTGCAAAAATCGGGTTGCTGGTGAATCGAGTTTGAGTGTTCTCCTGGGCGGACTATGTGAACGTGCCTAATGGGTAATAAAATTAAAAAACAATATAACTTCTTTTACTTTTGCAGATTTCTTCTGAAAATTAGATGGGTTGGAAAGCTTTGAAAGTGTTGGGAATCAATACCGAAACGATGTTCAATGTAATCACCTATTCTTGAAAGGCTAAAATAGCGTCGCTCGATAAGTTTTTCCATTGCCTGTCGTTGCCCGCGTGAGCTTCACCTCATTTGCCACTTGGGTGTGATCATTCCACCGTTGCCCATTTGAAACATGACTGCGTTTCTTTTCTTACTCTTGAAAGCATCTGCTGTACAACGAGAAACATCTGCGACGAATAGGTAGTCAGTTTTTGGGACATTGCCCAGAAATCGGTGAAATATTACGCTAGAGTCTGCTCAGTTGTCTACCAGATTTCGACATGCCCCCTTCTGTCTCGTCCGAACCCATTAATTTCAACATTTTCCAAAGCTGTTTACATCAAGCAAATGACGAAAACCCTTGACGATATATCGTGACGTATTTCCCGGCGTGACAGTGAACTACTTGAAACTGTAACATACAGTCTAAACCAGCGAGTGCGCATGGATGAAATTTTGGAAGTTGTGTAACAGCATGCTGCTATATTGTTGACGCCGTTTCAGTTTTCGTTTAGATGAGTCGCGTGCATGGCTCACTGGGCCTTTTGACCAATGCTTTTTTATGTTGTATCCTTTCCAGGGACTGTTGTTGGGATCCTCAATTTGGAGGTGTGCTGCCCTCGGTGCTTCCACGTTGCCCGAAATTTGGTTCACAAGCGTTGCGAACATCCAGAGTGAAGACAGCTTGCTTGCCTTGCATGTTACAAAACATTGGCTCGTATGTGACCCTGTGAAAGATAAAGTTTTATCGTCACATTTTTTGAGCTAAATATGTGGTACGAGCGAACCGTTCTGTTTCCCAATGCATGCATCAAAGTTTTGTAAATTGCAATGCTGCACCCTCTGATCAAGCCTTTTTTACTGACGGCTTCCCCATTTGTCGTATTGTATAATTAATAATCATTAACATTGTTTGTATCTGCTGTAATCATCTACAATGATCATGCTCATCGGGCATGTTTCCCAAAGATAAGACGAAAATACACATCATTGTTTCTTCTGCATCTTGAATACTGGTAGGCCGGATTGGTAGATTTTCTTTGCAACGGCAAAATCAGTGTTGTACTACATCGTTCATCCTAATTTAAAACTGCAGGCTCAATACACGGAAAGCTGTGTGTAACCTCACACTACTCAGTAAAGACGAGATTTGTGGTGCCATTGCCGTAATATTGGGCTTGTGAGCAATCAGTATATCGCCCACTGACAGCCCCAAATCGACATCCATGATAGGCTTCCGACAAGACTATTGATTTTGGTTAACCAGTGGAGTGAAAGCACTGGCTGAAGTGGACGGAACTGACAACGATAAATGAGAGAAAACAAACATTTGCCGAATTAGCAGGGCTGCATCTGCTTGCTACACAGTGGACACTGAGATGTCAGTGGTATGAATTTATTCAAAGTGAAGTACCAGCTGATTGGCATAGTTGTTAGATATAAGTGTCTATACGTTCACCGCAGTGTACACAAAACAATTATGTGCGGGGGTTTTGCCCATCCTTGCGGCTCATTGCTTGGAGATGAGCTAACGGAAAAATGGAACGTCGATGCATCACCCTGAGCACGTCCTACGAAGCACGTGCCAAAGAAAGCAATGATGCAGCTGAAGGAGCTAATATAAGTCAGGCTGAAGATAACTGTGTTAAAGTTGTTGAAGTTTGTTTGAAGCGATTAACGTTCTACGTTCAGTACAAACTAGGAGGTTGAGCTGGTCATAACGTTGTCTCTGTTTGTGGGAAGTTGGTAATAAATCTACTTTCGTTTTGCCGTTTGATGCATGCATGGAATAATTAGGGTAGGTTTTCCACCATAGCCCACCATGGAGGATGCACTGTCGTTACTGGCCACCATTACGTAGTTGCGAAGTTCTCGTCGTTCGACATTATCCGGCAGGTTCGCATCTTCTTCTGCAAGTAATTATTTTAATAAGCTTGTTTTTGTTGACCGGTGACTGCTTTTCAAAATCCTTTGTCGGTTGCTTCATCCTGAACAGTTTCGTTGGATAATTTCGGCTGGCTTTTGATTAACGTTCAACGTGAGATGGTGTTGTCGCCAACGTTTTGGATGCGGACCCCGTATAATATGCGGCTTGTCCTCTGTTTTCTTACTTTTATCCAGACGTAGGAGACAGCTTCAGTTACCCGACCGTCTGAATCAGCGTTGCTAAAATTGTGGCTTGCGCGTTACTGGGTGAACTATCTCAAATCACTGGGTAGGGCTGATAACACTTCAATAATCATATTTTAGGGCAATTACGTAAGTTCTTCTATTCGGAGATGTTTCATCGCTGCTCCGTCGCCTTCAGCCTGGTTACACGCAATCGAAGTAAGTTCGGAAGGCATTCTAACCGAATAATGTGTTTTGT
The DNA here is from genome assembly GCA_014220965.1 of Paragonimus kellicotti. NCBI lineage: Eukaryota > Metazoa > Platyhelminthes > Trematoda > Plagiorchiida > Troglotrematidae > Paragonimus > Paragonimus kellicotti. The sequence goes on along the minus strand of LOND01007829.1, from coordinate 10,815 downwards.
CAGACGACCTTACAACTTGTAAAGCATCCGGCCTCTCAAACAATGGTGACAAAAATCCTTCGCACTTCAACACTTTCGAGGATAGGTTACCATATATGAAAAATGCCACCGCTGATATACAATGTGAGTCATCCGATGTTTCTTTGAAGTCCATTGAATACGTTATAAAACGGTTAGTCGCTGCGTGATGCTGACCGTGCTGATTCTGGTGGTAGACGTCTGTTTAATTCTCGCGCTTTTGAGAAACGGACTGGGAAGTTTCATGAGGATGCTGTCAAAACATCACGTACACTCGGAGTTTCCGTTGCCATGGAGGGTCACGGATCGGTGGCAGATGTACTGACACAGGTAGAGAAGGCTTTCGGTATTCATGACCAAAATATGATAGCTTCAAAGAAGGGCTACAGCGGTAGCAAACAGGTACATAAAATATGCACATGGATGAAAAGCAACACGTGTCTGTGGAAACAGAACGACTCACCGACAAGTCATGGTCCATTGAGATTTGAAGGTCATTACATATAAAAAGAGGACAGCGCCAGAGGGAAGGTTCGGACAATGTCAAATAAATAATTCCACACGCGGCGTAAGATAATCACACGTAAGAAAAGTGGGTTCAAATAATAGATTCATATTTAAGATGCCGCCAAACCTTGAAACGACAGGGATCAGACCAACTGAAAAGTCACCTAAATAACACCGAAGCACTACTCGCCCGTTCCATATTTGCGTTTACATAAAGGGAGCCCGTCAGAGGATGCGAAACTGTCGTCCTCAACTCCTTTTCTACGAAAAGCGACTGAATAAAAAGGTCGATCGACTAGTACTCGGAAGGTGTCAAATATATACAACCTTACACTTCCCGGCGTTAAATGCAAGCATATTCGTTTGAAACCGATCGAACAGTGCTTTCAGACTGATTTTCCGAACGAAATGGGCACTGGGTGCATTTAGTGACAACCAGACTTTGACGTTTCCTGCAAACAGTAACAACGGAGACGAAATCGAAGGAAGAATGTCAGTGTTAGGGTCAAGGAACAGGAACATGCGAAGGATAGAACCTTGGAGAACATCAAAGAAACCGTCATAAAACTGGATTGTTTAAAGTGGACGCGTACGCAATGATGTGGATTGATACTGTTTGATTCCAGTCGCTCAAAGAGTTTACCTTGAACTTCACAGCGGTGAGGCTTGTCAAGCAGAATCGAGTGGTTCAACCGATGAAGCGCTTTAGCGAGCTTGAGGCGAACGACGTGAAAGTCAATAATCTGGTTAGCTGGTTTCTCCCACTTGCCAGTGGCTATAAGCAGGCTCGTCGTACAGCTGCATACCTTCCCAAAACCGTGCCGCACACCGGTAAAAGTTGCGAGGAAACAAGTACTCGTTAGGCGAGTTATACGGATGCATCTTCAGTACTTTCGACAGTCGGCACAATACAGCGATTTGAGAATAATCACCGGAATGATCGCGTCCGTCATCCTCGGAGGTAGGAGTAATAGAAGCCTGATTCAATCTGCTGGGTATGAAACCACTTGAAATAAACCGCACGAACAACAGACTAGGTGGTTTGGCAAGTTGTTTGTCAGCTTCACGCATTGCTGTGGGCGGACCAAAATAGCTATTCTCAATGGGCAGAAGCGTACTAAGCATGGCTGCATACAAAATATTCACAATTCCAATGCCATCCGTCAGGTCGGTGGTACGAATCTGAGGAATTGAAGGAGCTTGAGCAAAAAAGCTACCGTAAAAGTCTGCCAGAACATTTGCGGCTTCTGCGTCGAAGCCGGTAAGACTTTTTACCTGCTGACCGCATTGTCACACTCTTTCGCATCGTGCCTATATTCCCCACAATAGAAGCCTACGGGTCGAAGTCCTCATCACCCTCCGACGTAACGATCATGAATTGATCTCGTTGGACTTCATCTGTGTATTAACCTAATTAGTTCTGCCACTAGTAGCTGCAGTGACTACTGCAAAATGAATGTAAACACACTGTGCTTCCGCTCAGTGGTTCAGGCTTGGGACGAATTTAACCGTTCCCGTTCGGTTTGCGAACTATCTACTGAGTTGACAGACGTTTTCGTCACCGCTATTAAAGAGTCTACATCACCGACTTGTCGGAAGCACAGTAAGTCATTATGTCAACTTTGCAGTCGGAAAATCAAGCATATTCTCGCCAGGCGGCATGCGTGAGTGAGGTACTGAAACTCCTAATCCGAAAGTGATTGCATCGCTTATACTCAAATCAGAAACCGGTGAACCACGCTTACCAAAGAAGGCTTCTGACGTCATCAGCAACGACTAATCGCACGTCTTGCCGACAACCCGAAAAGCCTGTTCTCATCTACATCCTCGACTCGGAAAGCGAATGCTGAGGTACTACACGTCTTAGGGCTCAAGAGTCTTACTGGCTTCGACGCAGAAGCCGCAAATGTTCTGGCAGACTTTTACGGTAGCTTTTT